>PVKB01005229.1:0-105261 GCA_004027205.1 Ctenodactylus gundi
TCTATGTATTGGTGTAGCTCTTCTGCTGTCTGTTTTATTTCTTGCTTTAATTCATTGAATTTCTGGGCCCAGAAATTGCCATCATTCTTGCCATATTCATCTTTATTTACCCTGATATCATCTCCTGGGGTTTCAGGTCTTTTTGTAAGAGATTTGTAAGCACACTTCCCATTTCTTCTTTGGTCTCCTCTAATTTCTTTTCAAGGCTTGCTTTTTGCTTAGCTAAGTGTTGTTGTAGCTGTTGCTCTGTCTGTTTTATTTCCTGGTTTGCTTCCTGTTTTGCTTCCTGCTTTAATAATTCCTCCTTTAATTCCTGCTTTATGTCACTGGCTATCTGGACCCAGAAGTCACCATCACTCATGCCCATCTGTCTTTTGAGTTCTGCAATTTCGGCACCCCTTGTACCATCCCTGGGGAGTCAGAACTTTTTGTATAAGATTTCTTACCACATTTCCCCCATGGTTCTGCTACCTGTGACTGTCTCTGGTGCACAGGGAAGAAAATGGCTCCTGCTGACATCACTGCCTGTGATGGCTGTTGAGCCCCATTTCTAATCTGGGATCCTGGGGCCTTTTCTGTGTTTGTAGTACACACCCCCGTGGTTGGCGCTTCCGAGGCTGGGGCAGCCCGCTGCCAATAATTCCCACTTATCCAGGTCCGCATTTACCTCAGGCTGAGGTTCTGGCCTCCGGACCTTGTTTGTGATCTGTGGATGCCGGCAGCACTGGGGCCTCACCGAGTCAGCTGTTTTCCTCCTCATCTGCTGTGACTTCAGGATTTCAGACCCGCCCGCAGCCTCCTCTCCCATTGTGTGCTCTGTTCTCTCCCAGGGATGTTCAGGTCCCTGCATGCTTTCCTCCGTCCGCAGCTGCCTGCCATTTGGAGCCGGCTGCGGCAGTTTCCCTTAACCGACGGGAATTCCCCCCCCCCCCCTCTGGTTTCGATGATCCTTAGGAGTTTCTGGCCTCCCGCTGGTCGTCTTTCAGTTTTGGGGGATGCTCCTCTCTTTCCTAACTACACTAACCACTCTTTTTCTAACTTTCTTCTTGACTTTTTAAGTGAGTTGATGAGGAGACATTGTGCAGTGCTGTTACTCAGTCGCCATCTTGACCGGAAGCCTAAATATTATGAGGATTTTTGCATACTATGTACTCACACCAGTGTAGCATTCACCAAAGAGAAACTTAGATGCAGGCAAATAGGAGGGGCGCTGCAGAGCAACCTAACTTTTACATTCATCTTTTTGTAGTTTGTTATTCATTCAGAAATTTGTTATTCATTTGGAAATTCTAGGATATTTAAAATTTTTTACAAGAAAATTAGAGGCAAACACAGATAAGCTTGAGAAACTTATAACTTGTGGATATAACGATGAGTAAATATAATCGTAGCTTAAAAGTTATAAATTCTCAATAAGTGAAAGAAGTAAAGAAATGAGCTCATGACAGATGGCAGAAACTTCCCAGGTGCTCCTGTGTTGGGCTGGACAGGAACTTTTCCTTGCTGTTTAGTTTTTTCTCAGTCTTGTTAAATTATCTAAGAAATTAATTAAAATTTAGAATAGATTGTTAATGAGCAGTGATCATTATGACCCAGAAATTCTAATATCTCCAATAGCCCTAATAAAGATAAATATTGATATTATCACCCTTATTTTGCATATAGAAACAATAGACTATATAACCTTCTTAACTGACCACCAACACGTGTACCAAGAAGGGCTAGAAATCAGGATTGTCTAATAATAGGGCCATGATTACATTGCTTTATGGTGCAAAGTAAACACCAAAGCTGATTGATGCTAATACTATTCTTAAAATAACTTTTCTGTTTCATTGAATTTTCTATACTCAAATGAACTACAAAAACATGGGTTATTTCAGTTATCCATAAATTTGATTATCAAACATTCTCACATGTACAGACTCCTAAATAATTTTAAGATATTACTTTATATCAGAAAGTCTATACTTATACATGAACACATATGTCATATGTGTACTATATAGATTATGTATATATATATATATATATATACACACACTTTTCTACATTTTTCTTTTGCATGTATTATATATTTGTATACTTCCCTCTTATTTCAAAAAATGAAGAATCATATGGCATGTTCATATAAAAACCTGCCCACTGTATAATAAGATTTCTATTAGGAGATTATGGTACTATTCATATTTTTGTCAAAGAAGAAAAGCCATAAGTACTCCAAAATTATGTTATTATTCTCCTTCTAAAGTTTGTTACATTCAGAGTTTCTTACTATTTTTAACTTATTATTATTATTATTATTATTATTATTAGCTATTGTTAAAATACCCTGAAGAAAGTCTATGTTGATTCTCCTGTCGACAAGCTGATTTCTTAAGTTTAACTTTCTATTTTTAGGTCTTATTGTCACATTTTTTGTCTATGGCTTCTTTACTACCAACATTCCCAGGTCCTTTTGAGCTTTCAAACATCAAACTAATAGCATTGCCTTAATTATTATTTTTCCAATGGAAAATTATATTATCAGTATTATATTTGATCCCACATATAAATCCTAGCTCATCTTTACACATACTCACTCATAAGCCACAAATACCTACTTTATTTTATGACATTTTTACCTTTCACTTTTATTTTTCTGGGATAATAATATACTTACTCAATTTTTAATTTCCATTTTCAGTTGAGCAAGAGATATAGTAAATGCTTACTAAAAATTATAATGAATTATTTTCACTTATAATGTCCCTCATCTAGGTGTCAGAATTTTTTTCAAATAAAATATATTCAAAATATATCAAATCCCACGTACTTAACTGTTATAATAATAGTAACTAGTATTTTATAAATCAAATTGATTAGTAATGTAAAACATTCGCTTCTAATTTTATGAATTTTCACAAAAAGTCTAAATCCAATAACACTATGCATAAGAATGCATTAAATAATTTATATATAATAGTGTTATCAAATGAGTTTGATGAGCTATATCTGTAATAGTACTGATTTATTCATTGAAATATATGACCTTGCATCCCTATTCACTAAAATGGGATTATTTGTTAAAACAGTAAATGTTGAACTATTTGTTGTTTCTTTGGGAGATGCTACTAATGAGTCTGAAAACTTCAACGAGCAAATACACTTGATGAATGCTTCATGCTTTATAGATACTTGTGATAGGTATTTAAGTCTCCAAGGCTCAAAAGAAAACTGGTCTAAAGAAAGTTGTCTAGCTTTGTTTGAAACCAATAACTTGTTTGAGCATTAAATACTGCTTTTATAATCTGACAAGTCAGGGTGGAATTGCCAGGTCATCAGACAGAGAGCTCCATTAATCTAGATAATTCCTTTCCTGCACAAAAACTTCATGAATGGAAGACAATAACTTTCGAGGGAATTATTTGATTTTGCTGACTTTAAAAATGCAACTTTAGTATAATTTTAAAAAGGCTTTATTCATTTGCTTTTCTTTTTTATTTTATTCACATACATTTGCAGTGCATCATAATTGCATGCATTTTGATGAACTGATATCAGGGGAATTATTTTAAATGTCATGCTTTTCACAGAATATATGGGATCTCAAATATTTTACAATGTTATGATATAAATGCTTTGCTAACTAGAGAATATGTTTGGATAATAAAATCTCTAAAGTGTTTAAAAAATAACCTTAGAGATTTAAGATTTGGCTAGTAATCCTTTCTAGGTTGGCAAGTCTTCCGTCATCTGTCCCCAAGCATTAAGGGTAGACCAGCTCATAAATCTTTCTACTTGACTCGGCGAGAGGAATGACAACATTTGTCTAGCAGCCATGCGTCTTTGTCTAGTTCTGTAAGAAATGTTTTCCACGAAATTTAAAGTTTCACACAATCAAGGAACAGCAGATTAGCTAGTGAAATTGTGCGAAGTGCTACACTGACAGAAACCTTACCTAGGAAGAGTAGATAATCACAATAATTGCTACCATTTGTTCTATGTTAGTCACGTTTCACCCAATGTTCCAACCAGGGACTGACCCAGGGAGCCATGAAAGACTTCTGTTGGAGCTGATATTGACAAAGCATCACTCTGTGCCTGCCACACGACATCTGGAGCACGGCCGTTACTTGTAACTGGTGACTCAGATTGATAATCTTATATGAAATTATCCCTATGGTAAAAAATCAGCACCCATTAGTCTGTGAAAATAAAATGAGAAGAACGGGAAAAGCGATAGAAATTTTTAAACATTTTTTTTCCTGCATCAGACAATTCTTCCCTCCACTTCAAATCAAACACCATATAGCTTTGCTATATTGCATTTTCTCATAACAGAGAAATAGTACCCAGTCCCAGTAGCATTCTGGGAATAAAGAAGAACTTACCTCTTTTACTCCCTGACAGCAACCAACTTGAAGTCTGTGTCCTTCTTGAGCCAATAAGGAAAAGGAGATTTCTGCAGAATATCTCATTTGTCCTTCCATCTTCTCTTGTTGGGATCTCTAAGCATTTGGCACATTTACCCATGACTAGTGGGATTTCCTTCAGAAAATTTCTGGAAATATATTTTCTCCACAAGACTAACATTGTCACTACTGCAACAGTTATTTTTAAGTATTTTGAAACATGAGTAAAGCAGTAAAAATGGGTCAAAGTCTTAATTTTGAAAATTCTCTGAGTGACATCATAGTTCCAATATTTTGAGAAAAGAATTGTAGCTTTTCTGAGAAAAGAATTATAAGCTTGAACAACATTTAATGGTATTAACTTACTTAGGGTGATATATACTTAATGTCAGATGCAGAGTTCCTTTTCAGTTGTATCTTAAACCCAGACTTATAAATGCACAATCTGTAGCAACTGGTCCTTTTAACTGGTAGGTAACTGTAATAGATAAGAAGGCAGGTCCTAACGCCTTCAAGTGCTCTCTACTATAACTTAGTTCCAATCTTTTCCGTTAGAAAGCTACAGATAGCTTCTTTATCACCTGTTAATTCTAATTTTCTCATTATAAAAAGATTTGATGGGTATTTGTGAACCATCAGTAATTTGTAAAGTAAAAAATGTGCGCAAAAGTACTGGTTGGAGTTAATAGCTATCTTTCTTCAAGTACTGAAATGGCTGGAAGATTTTAAAATTTGCTTGACATCCTGGAACTCGGATACAGCCACAGCACAAGAGCACGGATTTCCTATGGACTTTTAAAAAGAAAATGAGTCTTAGATTTTCTTGAAATAAACAAAAAAGAAGAAAAAAAAAGCGGGCCCAAACTATCAATTTAATAACTGACACTTATTTTCTAAAGTTATTTATCTTTTTAAATGTTTAAATACAAATTTAAAATGTCCCAATCTGGATAGAATTGAGAAACAAGATAGCAGAGGCAACTGTGTTCACCAAGTGTCACAAGGGCAGAGACGTCTTTCTGCTGGACCTCGCCACTCGGCAGCCCCTTCTTGTCATTACTGGCTCAGAGTTCGAGGTTTAAGATATGCCAAATCAAAGGGAGCTCTGTGTGAAAAGACACTATTCTGAGACCACTTTTGCTCTTCTCTGGAGAATTTATTTTGAATATTAAATTTCCAATGTAATTTTTAAGAAAGCAACAATTAAAGAGGATACATGGAAAAATTAGTTTTGGGGGTTATCATTTTCAGATATTATTGTTACTTAAATGATGTCCAGTAGTATTTTTTTCTGATATGATTTATCTGTTCTGTTTTGTTGGTAAATTTCTATAGATTGGTTGACTAGACCAAGAGAAATTTATACTTGCAAAATTCTAGAGACCAGAAGTTCAAACTCAGTTAACACAGTGGTGATTTTAGAGTGACAACCGCATTCCTGGTCTGTACACAACTGTAGCTACCATCTTTGTGTGTCGTGGCAACTGGGTCCCTGCCATGGAGATGGTTAACCTTCTCTGACTATAGTGGCAACTGTCTTCCTGTCCCTTAGACTGCTACCTTCTCTTTCCCTGTTCATGTGCCTTCTTACTGTGCACATGTAGGGAGAAGAAAAGAATGAGTTCTCTACATGTCTTCTAATGAGGACACTAATCAAGGGCCCACCGTTATTCTTCATTCAACCTTAATTACCTCCTGAGAGACCTCACTTCCATAAAAGCCACAGTTGGTGTTAGGACTTTGATGAATAAATTTGACAGCCACACAAGCATAAAGTCTATAAGAGAGATACAACACCAAACTTTATTTTCTATTTTTTTTTTTTTACTATCTTAATCTGTCATTTTATTTACATAGAATAGAAATCAAAATCTACTACTTTGGATATTTTGCTAGATTCTGAGACCAAATGCAGAAGGCTAACTTGTAAGTCTTTAAGGAATGCATCTTTAATGGTGAGCACTAAGACATGAGCAAAAGTTGCAAAATGTCAAAGCTGTCTGTCTTGTGAAAATGCAGTTCAACCATTGGTGTGTTTTTCAATGATGGTGAATGATGGTCATCCATTGCGGAGTTTGTCCAATTCACACAGATACGGACTAGCTCTTGTGTGAAGAACTATATCAAAGGCAGAGGAAGAAAATTCAAAATGGCTAAAGGGAATAGCACCTACTGCTCACAGAGAGAAGACCAGTAGTGCTCTTCCTCTTCCTCCAACCAGAATGGAAGAGCTCATTAATGAACAGAGTATTTAAGGACTAGTCCTTGGTAATGGCTACGTTTAGTCCTAAGTTTTGATGGAATGGTTCTGTTCCAACCTAACAAATCTTTTAAAATCAGGATTCAGAATGTTTAAACATTTTCATGTAATGTAATGGCCCCTTAACAAAATTTACAAGCATCTATGGAAATCTGAAAATATCTAGCACCTAAAAGGTAAATTCACTATGACAAGGATCTAATACCAGTGATGGACATGCCAGCCAGGAAAGTACAACACTCAGGATAAGGAGAAAATAACAGAAATTCCAGTAAATTTTGTGTTTGTCAAACTTAACAGGCTGATGTGATAGTTCATATAAAAATTCAGGTGAGCCAGAAAGCTATGAAAAGCAGCAAAGCACAATGTGGGGAATTATTATGAACTGATTTCAAACTTCATTAAAAACTAAAACTTATAAAGTGCTATCTTCAACAAATAAGTAACAGGTGCTCTGTCCAGAAACACCCACAGGAATGTGGAAAACTGATTTCGAACCTCAGTACAAAGGCAGTTGAGTAAAAAAAAAAAAGAAAAGAAAGAAAAAAAAAGGAGTCTTCAAAAAATAGATGGTGGCTGTAAAATTAGATGTTCACATGCTTAAAAAGAAAGAAAAATAGAGCACTGGCCGCTATCTTACATTATATGCAAAACTTACAATGGGCCATAGGCCTAAATACTGCACCATTCACTATAAAATAGAGTGATAACACGAATCATAAACTGGGAGGAATCAAGTGCCTGACAAGCAACTTATTTCCAGAATATATAAAAGTGTGTAAGGCTCAATGAACAACCCAATATACAAGGGCAAACAACTTCACGCAAATCCTTCAGCAAAGTTACACAGAGGCAAGCTCATGAGAAGATGCTCAGCATCGTTAATCATCAGGCAAATGCAAATTAGAAGCACAATGAGAACGTACAGTACAACAAGCTCATTAGAATAGCTAAAATGAAAGATTGGCACTCAATGCTCTTGGGCTAGACTGTGCCCTTGAGCTCTGCCAAAGACAGTGGTAAGAGGAAGAAACAGTTCAGCAATGAGTAAAACCAACCAAAATAGATACCAAACAAGTGGCTCTGGCCACAGTTCCTTGGGTCTCTCTCTCTCTCTCTCTCTCTCTCTCTCTCTCTCTCTCTCTCTCTCTCTCAAATCTTCTTATCTTCTCAAATTTCAGGTACCGAATTCCATTGCAAGCCACAAGGCCTTGGGAGGATCAAACTTCACAAAGGAGGTTGAACACAAAAACGAAAAATGGGAAAGTATGAAAAGAATTTGTATTGTTATTTGGACCTCAGTGTCTTATTGCTAAGAGTTACTATTAGAGAAGAAATGAAATGAAATATTTACTTACTCTGTCCAGACAGAAAGTTCTGAAATATTTAAACACACCAGATTAAGATTTATTATAGAAGGATAAGTCAGTTCAGTCAGAATTATGGTACAACCCCAACATTTGTGCAAAATTGAGGCACATGATAGATATAAGGATGATGACTAAGAAAGGTTCAGTACATAGAAATAGTCAAGCACAGAGATGAACAAAACCATATTTGGAAATACAGACAAATATCACAGAAAGGGAGGGGCAACGTTTCTTGCAACTCAAGAGATCATCTCTTGATCATATTGCCCTTTCTCCCAAATGGTTGGTGGCCTGAGCACCCCATCTTAAAGCCATGGGAAATTGTGTAATAATGTGAGAAAGAAGATTTATAATAAAAAAGCACGGGACCTGAATTTAGTGCTATCTTTATTTAGAAGCTACTGTTAGGGAGAAATATGTACCCCCATCATTTCTCTGTTAGTCCAGAATGAAATTCGTTTCATTTCATGGACAAGGCAAACAGAAATCAAACAAAATTTTCTTATTAGTGGCTCTAGGATAACATGTAATGTCTTCCTTAATACTTAATTCACATCTTAGTTTTTAAGACAGATTACCATGAAGCAATGATGTATTGATGAATACATTAGAATTAATTCAAAATGCTAGCAGGACAGAGCTCATTCCTGGAGCCTACGGGAGAGGGTGCTACACTTTGTTCTTTCAGGTTGCTAGTAGAATTTGGACCCATGTATTAATAGAACTCAGATCCCTATTTCTTCCTCTTGTCAGCTGAAGACTTACGGAGGCTTCTAAAGGCCACCTGTAACCCGGGCTCAGAGTCTCATTCCCGCGTCAGATCCTGCAACACTGAAGTGAAATGTGCTTCCATTGGCTAGTCCTCTGTTTCACTCACCTATCTAACCCTCTCTTTTACATTTAAAAGCCCACCTGACTCAGCGCATGTGCATTGGACCCAGCTGGATGACCTAGAAGAATCTCTCTACATTAAAGTCAAGTAATTAGTACCCTCCACTCATACATGCCTACGTACATTTATGTGCATGTATGTATGACATATATTGCTTGGTAAGAAGCAAAGGAGACTGTGATAGCAGAAAAATTTAAATCAGTATGAATTGTTCTACTATAAAAAGGGAATTCTACCTTTCCTCCTTCCTACCTTCTCCTACTGAGGATGACCCAAGTTCCTATAGTTGATGAAAACACTGAAAAATAGCTCAAGCCCCATGATCACATGCGATGTTTTACTTCACATGACTTCACATGAGATGGTCAATTTCTAAAAAAATTGCTGAAAAATAAATGCTTTCTCTTTTTCTGACTCACTTTAAATGGCTTTCAGAGTGGTACTTTTTGCCCCATCAGAAATTTTAATTTTGCCTATTTAGTGTATTTGTCCGAATATAAATCAGCATTATTTCTCAACTTAAATATCTATTATTGTGATTATTAGTCAACTGCCAAGTTATATTTTATAATATTGCAGAATATGTCTAGAGTTTTCCCATTAACAATTTTTATTCACATAGAAAACAAAGACTGCTAAATATTAGACCCAAATATGACAATATGACCCTTAATAACTCGAATATAAAAAGAAACTGCATTCTCAAACATAATTTTGTCATAATTTATATGTCTAGGAGCAAAGAATTTGAGTAAGTTAATTTCAGTCTACATTAAAGTTCATCTGAAACATCAAACTTGATCAAGAAAATGTTCATACAAGGACATGCTTAGCCTCTCACAATTGGTTCTCTCTCTCTCTTTTTCCTTTTTTTGAAAATAGTTTCACTCCATAGTCCAGGCTAATCCTAAACTCACTCTATAGACCAGGCTGGCCTGGTACTCACAGAAATCCTACTGCCTCCGCCTCCCAAGGACTGAGATTACAGGTATACATTACCTTGCCTGGCTAATGATACTTGCAATTTTTTTTAAATCATTAACTTACAGATATGCCAGAGTATCTACAGTCTGCTCTTGCCTCTGCTTTGTTCATCTCAACTTGAGAAACATCTTTGGCCAGGCCATTTTCATCCAACTCCAAGTTATTTCTTTGGATTTCTGAGTTTGAGGACTATTTCCTGAGCAGTATTTTCACTATAGAATAAAGTTTTATATTTGTATGTCTCTGCAAAATAAAAAATGATGCACTGGTTGACATAATTTAATTCAGAGAGATACACAATGTGTTTTTTAAATAAACATTTTGAAAATAACACAAATGAAGACATAATATAACTTCAGAGTATGATGGATGCCATCTAATGTAATTAAATTTGATTTTAAAAATTTGACAAAGTGAATACTTGGTCATAATTTAGTCAGGAGTGTTATGAAATAAGTCTCACAATCTCAGGCACTATTTGTGGAGAGTTGTTCTTTTTTCCAGATCTTCACAAATCACTTATTAAGATAAATGATTATGCCATGTTTCATATTTATAATAATATGTGAATTTCTTGATGTAAAACAAGCCAAGTCCAACTGAATTTGCTTTGGATTATTGGAAATAATGTACTCAAGTTTTACAACTAAGAAATATAAAAGTTACAGAAAAGATGTCTAACATGATTTCTTATTATTATAAAGATTTTTCAATGACAATCTCCCATACAATTTCCTATACAGTTCTTTTAAATATTGTTATTTATGGTCTGTGGTTTAATTAAGCTGTTGTAATGGATTAGTTCTGGCAAGACTGATTTAGTATTTTGATAAGATAGGGTAAGAAACTTCAAAATGGCATTTGTAGAATCACACATTAGGTGATAATAAACCATAGAGTAACTATGGGAAAATATTTTTAGAAATTTAATCAATGGCTGTGGAAACAAGAACTGAGCATTTCGCCTTATTTTCCCAAATCTCCCCCGTCAGAAATCATAAGCCTGGCCTGGTGACAAAGACCTGTAGTCTCCATCCCTCTGGGAAACTGAAACAGGCAAATCACAAGTTAGAGCCCAACGCACACAATTTAACAACTTAGCACAACCCTGTCTCAAAATAAAAATGCCAAAAATTGCCTGGGAAGGTAGCTCAGTTTGAAGGCACTGGGTTAATTCCCTCAACTACTGAGAAAAAAAGAAAAAGGTATTCCTTACCTTCACTCGCATGGTATTTTTGCTTTCTGCTTTGAATCATTTTTAACCCTATAAATTTTCCAGGATATAACTACAAGATAGTTGGAACATTGGAGTTTACCTTGCAAAAATGGCCTTCTCTTTTCAGGAAGACACATACACTTTTGTGTTATAATTATGAGCAACTCGTAGACTGTAAGGCATATGTTAAAATAATTTTAGCACGTGTGAAATGTAGGATATATTTTGAAAGTACTAAAACCAAGTTTAATAATGAAACAGTCATCGTGCATGTGCAACGAAACTTAATAGAGTTGGGATTAGTGTCTTTGAGGGAATTCACGGCGGTAGGATTGGAGCATCTTTCCAGGTAACATTCAAAGGGCGGAGTGATGTGAGAAAACAAAACTTGATAACTGGGTCTAAACCTGCCCCAAGTGTGTCAGATTTTGAATGTCAAGAAAGTTAAAAATCTCTTAATCAATTTTTCTTTCCTTTTACCTGTATGTTTACTTTTGACATTTGATAAACAATTATGTCAATATAATTCTAAAAGAATACCTTTATTTAGTAAAAAAGTAATTTATAAGTAAGTATACCAATTTATCTAGGAATAAATTTGAATCAGAGCATAAAATAATTTTAGATCCATTTATGGTGATGTTTTGGTCCAAACATTTAAGAGATAGTTCATACTATTCTTAATTACAAAAGTTTTCAAAAGTACCATTGACTTAAGCATTCCATTTAAAAGCGGCAGCTACATTGTTTTGCTTTGTGTCTTTTGTGTTTCCCTAACTCTCGTGCATACTAAATAATGATATCTAGATAACTATTTGCAGGTAAATTTAAAATGCATTTAAAATTGAAATTCAACTACTAAAATATTTTGAATTTACATGGTCTATGAGAACGATTATGGAAGGAAGAAGGGCACAGACAAATAAGCCCGATTCGTGCCTCTATTCCACTTGATATTTCATTTATTGTTTCTCATCATCAATATGCTAATTTGAAAATTCTGCCATTGGTGGAGAAAAATGCTATAGACAAGTAACAACTATTTAACTTACACAGAAACAAAGAATAATTTTCTGGCATCATGATTTCTAAGAATTCAGTGAATATGCAAGAACAAGAAGAAGACGAACTGTCTTCTCACTCATGTGCTGCTACATGTTTTCTTTTTCCTAGATGTGTATCACTAATAACTATAAAGCTGCCTTACAGTCCCTATGGTGCATTGTTTACTGGAGCTCATTAATATTTTCAGTGTAAGAATAGGCTTAATTTGATAAATTTTTTCTTGCTGTATCTATTTTTCCTTTTTTCAATGCTGGGAGTCAAATCCATGTACGTTTGGCAAGCATGTACTGCTGAGATACTCTCTAGCCCTGTCTGTCTTTTTAACGTGTGTGTGTGTGTGTGTGTGTGTGTGTGTGTGTGTGTGTGTGTGTATGCTGAGTTTTGCTCAGGTACGATTTTGCTCCCATGCCTATATTGAAGAATGGCTGCAAAATTAAAGATGGAGAATGACTCACTATGCACTGGAGTAAGCTAAATGGAAATTCAATAATTTTTCCAAGGAACATGTTTCCTCAAGTTTCTCTCAGCCATATTTTTACTTTTAATCAGAGTGTAAGGAAAATTGTTCAAAAGGTGGCAATCCAAGATTAAAGCCGGTTTAGTACATTGTTTAAAAGAGCAATCAGGACAGAATACAGAACTCAGAAGGAAGTACAACACTTTTGTGGTATAATAGACAGCAGTGATCCCAGTAGCTTGTGGGATCGCGTGTGGATAGCACATAGCCCCATGTCCTCATAGGCTCCTGGGAGAAAAGTATGGCAAAAGGAAAGTTTGTGTTTTTTGTTAATTATAAGAGTTCCATTAATTTTTAAATTTCAGGATATTTAATCAAAAGTAATGCATTCAAAAAATTTATTAAGTCTTCTAAGGAGTATCCCGATACCGGAATAAACACCAAAACCTAACAAATTCCTGTTCTATATTGCATTGCATTATTATATTGGAATATGCTTTTTTTAAAGTTCCACTATGTATGCTGACACTGGGGCACCCTGCATATGCCATATTTTAAGATATACAATGCTTTTTAGAAAAAATGTTATATTTTGGCCTCTGTAAATTCTGCTATTATTAAGAGACTTTTTAAAAAGTTAATTTTATCATCGTCAAAATATTTCTTAGGAAAAGCTTCTCTGCAAATGACCTTTATCTTAATTTTTCAGGAGATAAATTACATAAGAAAGTTTGCTCATTGCTATAAATCAAGCAATCTCATTGTATCTTCTGTCCCAAATATGTGGGTTTCTAGAGTTACAATTAGAGATCAGATCAGGACTTTAACAGAAACAGAGACAAATCAGTGAGTGTCTTTAAAATGTTTATGAGGGTTTCTCTTGAGCCTTTAATTGCTCAAATTTAAACTGCCTTCAGCGTTTAGCCAGGGCACTTTGAGAGCAAGGGAGCAGGCCTTGAAAATCAGTTTTGCTCCAGGCTCAGAAGTACCTAGTTAAAACCACAGAAGAGGGGAGTCGGGTGGGGGAGGAGGGAGTCAAGGTTGGGTAGGGGGAGGGACAAAACGAGAGTGGGAAAGCCCTTGTCACCTTGACAAGATACCTATGTGCACAAAACACTCAACTCCATTGTAAACCTTGAATTTTGCACGTATACATTTCAATAAAACGTGAGGGAAAAAAAAAACACAGAAGAGACAACTGTGTTGAATTGGCATTTCTTAGGTACTGTTTCTTATGGGCCTGGTTTTGTTGTGTTTTGCCTAACTTTTATAGATGGATATAATGAAGAAACCCCATTTACATCAAAGCTTGTGCATTCGAATGTAAAACTATCTATTGGTGAATAGTTGAACCATTATTTGCTTTCATCAGTTTCTACTGAAAAAAAAAATTTTCTTGCATGTGTCAGCACTCTCCTGAGACTTCCTTTTTCTAAACTAGACTCCTGATTACATGCTTTCTCTTATCTCCTAAAGTTGCACTACACTCTTTCCATCTTTTTGATACTTTGATTTAACAAGTTTTACTGAGAACCTACAAGACGCCAGATTGTGTACTCATTGCTTAGAGTACTCATGGAAAAAAATTAAGGTCATCAGATGTGGAGGAGAGTTCCATATACTTATAGTTTCAATATAACATATTTAGGAGAGTAATCTAGCTATACAGGAAAATAGAAATCAAGTAAAAGAAAGTCAATTGTGATATGGAGAATTAGGTAGGTTTCCTAGGAAAGGCTACCCCTGAAGCTACTCTGAGAGTTTCCAAAGAAAACTATCGAAGATAATTTCAGATAGAGGTTGTTAACCTGCACAGGCATTGAGGTTATCTAGTGCATGAGGTGATGTGTACTTACCAAAGGGGAAACATGAGGTGGTGAAATTCAAGACAACAATTTTGAGTGCATCCTCCTCTCCTTTTAATGTTCTAGTATTTCACAAAAGCATCTTGTTTGTCAACCTCATTCACAAACCAAAGGTTGGGGAGCCTGGGCCACACTGGTCAGCCTTCCAGGCAGGCAGCAAGTGAGGGGAGACTGGTGATGGATCTGGGGTGAAAATAGAAGGCACCTTACCGAGTTCACCTAGCTGACTTCCACCCACTTTTTTTTGTCCTTCATCACGTGTTGCCTACCCAAGGAAAGCTCAAATCCTCCCCACTGTCTGATCTAGTGAAAGACGTGATATCATTTCAGACACTACCAGCCCAAACCTCAATTACTAGCTAAAATTACTTAGTTTTCCAAAAAAGCAAGAAAAATGGGGACAGCAAACATAATTCACATATGATAATGTTAGCCTTGTAACCTGCTTTATGATGTAACACTCCTGTTTTTATCCCTTTCACACTTCTATTTCTCACACCCTCTGCCAACATCCAGAATAGACAAGATCCTTCACTGCTGGGATTCAATTCTCAGTTCTCACAGAATCCTCGTGCTACTGTAGCCTTGCATTTATTTTGTTTCTTTTTGTTTGTTTGTTTGTTTGTTTGAACTATTACAATATGAAGCACTAAGTACTCCAGTAAACCCCTTCAACTCTGTGCTGGTCTTATCTACACTGCATAAGAGCAAAAACCATACTCACTATATCATTGAGCAAAACCCTAACAATATAGTGGACCCTTTTGTCTCTTGTTCAGCAAGCTACAGCATACGAAATAGCACGGGGGCCATCTCAGCTTCCAGTTTAATCAAGCCAGGATCATGTCCTTCCATAAACCCTATACACCTATAAGCCCAAAATTGTGACATATAATATTTTTTAAAATCTTATTTATATTTGCTTAAGTTGTCATAATAAAATCCCATAGACAGAGGAGCTGAAATGACAGAAATGATTTTCTTTCAGGTATGAAGCCTGGAAATCCAAACCGAGAGTGTCATCATAGACACTTGTGAGTGTTGCCTTCCTAGTGCGCCTCTTCATGTGTGCTTACATGGCTTTTCCTCAGTGCGTGCACTTGCAAAGAAAAGGGATCAGAAAATCTTTTCTTCTCATCTGATAAAGCAATCAATCCTTTCAGATTACAATCCTACCTTTACAAACTTGCTTATTGATTTAAAAACCTTATCTCCAAGTGAACTCACATCAGGGGGTAGGGGGGGGCAGAACTTCAACTTTCCATCTTTGGGTGGACACAATTCAGTCCATATTGCCTTTCAGTGCAGTTTTTGAAGGTGGTGGTAAGAAACAGATTCTTGTCTACCTCCACCGGTTCATTCCTAGTGAATTCTGACCACAAAAAAGAAAGAACAACGTCTTGGTCTCTGAATTTGTACATATTCAACATTTTGTAGGAAAGTTGCCTTCTGTGACAATCATTGTCTTTTAATTGGCACCTAAACTGAGTAGCTAAATGTTTCTGGTAGAGGGACATGTGGTAAAACCCATAAATGTTTTGGTCATGTGCCACTGCTAAATTTTATATGCTATAAAATGTTTTTTGTATGTAGGCAATAATATATAAATCTCAGAGCAATAGTAAAGTCATTTTCTAAGACCATGTATGGTATTTTTGAAAAAAAATGGTAAAATAAAGCACATCATGCTTAAAATCTATCTATTCTTATGAGGTCAAATTTCTGTCTTCTCTATGACAGGAAGTCTTAATGCTGCTGAACTGTCAGGGCAATGCTTCCATTTCAGAAAGTCAGCTTTGCCCTGTTGGAAAATTGAGTACTAAGTAGTCTTGGTAACTAGATCAGCCACTGTAAGGAAAGGTCTCTGTTATGGAATTCACTCATAGCCACCATCTTGGACATTTGGTACATGAGTGAATGTGGCACTGGGGGAGTGGGGGAAAGCTGGTTGGTACTGAGGAAAAGTTCATGTTATCAGAACAGTAAGAAATTTTTCTGCCAGGGCCATTGGCTGGTGTTATGATTGGGATTTGGAATGTCTCTCAAAAGCATCTTTTTGTAAGGTGATTTAATCATGGAGCTTAGCCCACTAATTTCCTATGGTAATAAGAGATGGACCTTGGTTGGGAGAGGCAGATCACAGGGGCTTGATTTTCAAACCTGCTCAAAATACCACGAAATGTAGCTCATGTCTACTTTTTCAGACCCAGCAGCTTAAACAACATCAATCCAATAGAAACTTTAAATCACTCATTATTATGGTATTTCACAGTGAAGTTACTCAAGTCTTTCAGGGCCTGGTAATAATTGTAACTCTACTTTTAATATGAAAACTGGTTACTGTCATTACGCAATCTTCTTGTGCTGTATGCCAGAAGAATAACTCTGTCTTTTTGTTGTTACAAATATTTTCTCTACTACTGATTTTTCTCAAGTATAAGGTTCAAATACAGAGCTATATGTTCTATAGCACTAAGGTGACGCAGATCTTTGTTTGTGACCTACTGTCTTTTAGAGTGCATAGATGCACTGCAAAAAAATATCTGCAGCTGCAATACCTAGCTGTAGTGTTTACCATCTGCAATACCCAGAATTTGATCAAACACAGGTCTTTTTTTTGGTGGCCATACATGGCTCCACAATTTATCTCTTCTTATAATTATTCAAGATGTCTTCTACTATAAATTAAGAGAATTGATTCTTGGAAAGAGTTGGTGGGTTTTAACTTTTATCTCCTACACTGTAGTAATCAAGCATCTTACTAAGACAATTAAGGCCCTTCCGACTTCCTACCTGGTATCTTCATTAGCATAATAGCATCAGTGTAAAAGGCAAATGTAATAATCTGGATAATAGCAAGAAAATCATGGTTTTTCTGTCCTATGATGATATAAAACAGGAAATAAAGAATTCTTTAGGTAGGACCATGAAAGCACACTGTACTCCTTGCTAGGTAAAGAAAAATGGCTTCCAATTACATGTATTGATAGAAATAAGAGCAAAGAAAGCTTGATCAAAATTTACATACTAGGAGTAGTCACCCTCTCTGTTTGTTGCAATCAGATATAATAAATGAACTGTAGTACTTTTTGGAATTATTCCCTACATTTGCAAAAATCTAAGCATGCTTCAAATGCATCTGTCTAGCTTAGGTTGATGAAACAGGACTGTATTCCCAGCATGCTGTGAGGCTGAGGATGTAGGATTGCAAGTTCAAGCTCACAAATTCAAACCAGAAAATAAAAAGGGGGCCACGGATAACATATTTCGAAGTTCCCTAGGTTCTGTCCTCAGCACCACAGGGGGAAAAAAAGAAAAAAAAAAGAAGAAAGAAGAAGAGAGCTGGTGCTGTGCTGTCTAAGCAGGATAGGCAAATGACAATACAGTGAAAAAATTTACTTCTAATCTCAGCTCTTTGATAAGAGGGGATAATCTCTGAAGTTTCCCTAGAAATGTGTTATTGGCTTTAATATGTTTCGTAGAGATGGGATATTTATGTATCTTCTAGGAGGATATTTCTTCCATAACAGTGAGCATTTCACCATTTATGCAAATAATGTTGACTCTGTTATTTTATTAAATATACCTATCTCTCCGGTCAGTCTGGGACTACAAATATAATCAGCATGAATTTGACATGGACTCGAATTTTTTTGCATTCTGACCTATGCAAGCTCCAGTTTCCAATGAGCTCCAAGTCTCTGGCTAACAGTAGACCCCTACAATTGTTATCTATAAAACTTAAAAGATGACTCTTTTTTATTTGATACACAGACACTTTTTGCATTGCTACAAATATTTTCAGAGAAAATATAGAGGAAGACTCACTAGTAGATACATTGACATGTATTGCCTCAAAAAGACTGGGTTTTCTCCACGGAAATTGGAGAAAACTTGAATTCTATTAAATGGATTCTATTTAGAAGTAAAAAGCCACAAATCCCTCAGATTGAATGCCGTGATCACTGGACCCAGAATTTTCTCACTTATACATTTGAAACAACATCATATTAGCCACTTAATCTATTTTCTTTCTAGTGTAGTACAATCAGCTAGATGTATACTTGTGTTGGAAAGCAAATTCTGATTGGGATCTTGCTCTGAATTGCAGTATGGTAACTGTGCCTATCTTTGAACTAACAGGCATCTCTGTTGCTCTAGGGTGTCAGAGTTCCTCCACACCCACAGATATTAGGGAGCCCAGGTCCATTACAGTTTCTTCTACCATTATGTCCGGCTTATTAAAGAACAACTGCTAGAGTATACATGAAGACTTAGGCAAATATGTGTGCCTGAAATTAAAGCTAGGGGAGAGTTTTACAGAGTACATTAATCCTGTCCTGAGCATCAGGCACCTGTCCTTCTATAGGCCCTAAAACACATGCATTTCAATTTGATTGACTTTAATTTTTTTTCACGTGACCATGGACACATGCTGTGAATACCCCCTTTCAGCACTTAAATCTACACAAATCCTGAATGCTGAGTGCATTTATTTCAGTAAATCAGTCACATATATTCTTATGTATCAGGCTCCCTGGCCTAACTAAGTCCTCATTCCTCCTGTGCAAGTTCTTCAGGTGTTCGCGGATACAACTGGGCAGTGTACTCTTTAAACAGATGGGCTGCTTCTTTGGTGACTAGTATTTGTACTTCTCTGTTTGAATGATACCGTCACCCAGCTCCTCCTTAGAGCTGTAAGATACGAAACAACATAGTGGGAAAGGGCCTGAGGCTAGTTAGGTGATTTGTCTAGTTTATACAGAAAGGTGAAGCACCTATTAACAGAATTTTAGGTGTATAAGAGAACTCAAATTTCTCATTCTACCTGTGTCTTCTCTGTTCTGCCCATCCTATACCTCAGTCTCCTATTCTTCCCCAACCAGGTTCTGTTCTTACCTTAAAGGTCTGGGAGAATTGAACATTTAATTAATTCTGAAATGCTATGATGCTTATCATCAGGCTGTGGGCTTGAGCCTATGCCTCAAGAAGATAAGAAACTTCTTTAAAATTGCCTTTTTAAAATTTCCATCTGAACACTGCAATTGGCATCCAAGACAATCAGCATTTCATTTCGTCCTGGCTGCCTCCCTAGAATCCTCCGACAAACTATTCCATGTGGGAAACTTTGAGCCTCCTTCTGTTACTGTGGCTGCTAAACGCCATAGGCACCTGACCACACAGACTTTCCTTTCATCAGTATTGTTTTACACGCGACTAGTGGTGATAATTTTTGGGACCTAAGACGCCAATATTTGTTTGTTAATATCTACACCTTGACAAAAAATAATTGTATATTTTCCTAAAATATATAAACAACAATACACAATCTTAATCTTAAGGTTTCTGTTTTGAAGCTATTCTTGATACCAGTTATTATTTGAATTTGAATACAAAAGGGCAATTTTAAAAAGCTTAATGTATGAAATGTTTTTCACTTAAGTAAACCAAAGGACACCATGAAGTACTGTTAGGTACAAGTAAAAGAAACAATTACTAGATTTAAAAAAAAAATACAGCTACAACTGTCAAAAATGAGCTCCCCCCTGGGGGTACCATCTCTGCCTGCACAGGATGCTAAAGGCGAAGCAGCTCTGGTTTCTCTGGCTTCCCGCTGGTGTGCTGGCATGGCCAGTAATGGAAGGCCAGCATACTGTATCACAGAACTACACCCTATCTTTCTTTTGTAATACTCTTGATGAGTATTCCATAACTTTTCTTTTTTTCTTCATTTCCACATGTATCCTCTCCCTTTTCTTTTGAAATTGATGACCTTTGACTTCCCTGAGAAAAACCAAAGCGTTCAGAAAAGAATGTTTTTTTAAATTTTCACCACCATATCGTCACTTAGCAACAACCATACCCACAACATATGATTGTGTTTCTGTTGCCCACAGATCTATCCCCAGTATTCTCCCTGATACACATGTCCACAATGGGTGTCAAGCACCCACAACTATTCTCCCCTTTTCCTTTATGTTATCACCTTGTCTTAATTAGCGTCACAAGTCCATCGATGTGTTATCATTCGCCACCATAGAACATTCTTCATTCATCTCCCTCCCCTTTTTCCATATTTTTGTGAAGTTGTGTATGTTAGTTGTGTATGACTAATAGAGCCTCGTTTGTGTCGGTGCAGCCGAACTGAACTCTTGATCTTTCTTTATATAGCAGGTATGTTCCAGCCTTAAGTTATTCTGCCGGAGCTACTTGTCTCCTCTTCCTGGAATGTTTCTTCTCTGAATATTGTTTTATTTACTCCTTTACCTCTTTCAAGTCCTGGGTCTCTCTCCTCCAAGGTGATTTCTTCTTACCGTTAAATTTATTAGTCACCTTTTTTTTCCATTCCTCACTCCCACTTCTAACACCTTTAAGTCATCTTGCTGATTTTCATTTTGCACTCTTTTTCCATCAGTCTTACCGTCTTCCTTAATAATGCATAATGCACTCTGTTTTTGTTATTCAATATGTATGTATTTACTTATGATGTCGTGATTGTCATCTGTCTCTCCTAAGATAAAGGACCATGAATGAGGACAGAGAAATGCATCTGATTTTGCACTGATGTATGCCAAGCATCTGGAACCTTATAGGCCCTCAATAAATACTGAACGAATTCACAAGTAACTACTTTCCACCATCTATAGCTCAGGAATTCAAAGGGTGTCAGTGTTGAGAGCAGTAGCTATTAGCTGTATCCTTGGGCTCTTTTCTCTCCTCCTCATGCAACAATGTATAATATCACCTGTTCAACAAATTACATTGCTGAAGGTGCATCTAACGAGGTTATGGAAATTTCTATAAACTCAAGACTCTCTCAAAATTCTCATTTTTCATTGATATTGTGTTGTTGTTGGTGGTGGTGGTAGTGGTGGGGAGTGTGTGTGTGTGTGTGTGTGTTACTGAGGATTGACATCAGGGACTTTTTACTGATCTATAACCCAGCTCATTTTGTATTTTGCTTCAAGACAGTAGCTCGTCAAGTACTCTGTTACCTGGGCGAGGCTCAAATTTAGAATCCTTCTGTGTCTCTCCCAAAGATTTTTGAGTGCTGAGATCAAAGGCCTGCACCATTGGGTCCAGTGTTTAGTGATATTGTGATTGAATTTTATTTTAGCTTTATTTTATCCTTCCATAGTATTCTAGAAAGAACATTAAAAAATCTGCAAATTAGGGGTGGTGATGATGAAGATGCCTTCACTTTGTAACTATCAGTGAATGTTTAAAGCGAGACATCAAACTTTATATATATATCTATTTATTTATTTCTTAATTAACAACCACAGATGCCACTTCAGGATTGCTTTAGGTATGGAGAACTTGTAGAAGCAAGTCTTTCTTGCTTCTACACTTCCTAAAGTCACAATTTTGAGAGGGTGTTAGGGCACATCTAGAATTGCCAATTTGAATCCCCACTTTCTCTTTGTCCCTTGCTTTGGGGGTCAAACCAAGGGCTGTGCACATACTAGGCAAGAACTGGACCATTAAACCATGCTTTCTAGTTCTCTGTTTACTTTATTTTTTTTTAATTTTGTAGTTAGGCAGAATAAGAATTCATGAAGTAAACCATTATGCTTTGTCTATTTTATTTAACCCTGTCTTTTCTCTTTCCTCATTCCAATGAGATCTTTGATGTGATGGAGCTGCTGACTGTTGAAACGGATCCTGTTTAAGTAAAACTATTTTTACAAAAGTTACAGAAAATCAATATCACATTCAATTATTCCAAAGTTTTCTCACCATGTAGAAAATGAAGTCGTTATATGTATTATCATCATTTCTATTCATTCTATAGCTGGCCAATAGTATAATAATAAGAAGAAAAATAAGAAAAAATAAGATAGGATTTAGACAAATGAGTAAAATTTCCCTTATCAGTGGAAAAAAGTGTTAATAAATGACATTAGTAAGGAAGTAACATAAAGCTATGACGCAAATAAATTGTTTTTATGTTTAGGTAAAATTAAAATATTTCAATTACAGCTTCAGAAATATATATTAAATGCCTAAATCTAGAAGGTGCAGTGTAATTCCAGACAAATAATGAGAAGCAGATGAGAGAAATTAAAGAGAAATTAAAAGACACAAACCCATGTCATTTCTTTCTAGATTTATCTAAAGATTTGGAGGAATTATCAACTAAAATATCAGAAAATGTCAGCATATATGTGTCTAAGTTGGTGTGGAACAGCAAACTTAGTCAAATTTTAGATAAATCTAAAAAGTGTGTAATAAATCAAGATTGAAAATTAGAAGAGAAGAGAAATTAAAGTTTTTAAACATGCAATTTTTATCAATCTTCCTAAATTTATTCACAGATCAAATGTAATAAAACAATTGAAATACTAACAAAGATATGTGTACTACAAAGGGATAAAAAGATTCTAAAATCAATATGTAAATGGAAGATGATTTACAAGAATACAGGATAATCTTGAAGATGACATAGTTGAAAATTATATATGTAAACTTAGAGTATAAAGATGGAGAAATTTAAATAATGTCCTGTTGATGAAATAACAGACTAAGTTGCCCTTGGAACAAGGTAGATCAAACACATGAATCCTTGATTCAGGACAAAGGTGACATTGTGCTACTTAGAGAAATAAATGCTCTGTTCAATGCATGGTGTGAAGTCCATTACATGGCCTAATAACAGGTATCTGGATTCCTACCTAATGTCTTTCAAAAATGAATTAAGATCAATATAAGATCGAAACATGAATGGGAAATCATTAAACCTTTTAAGGAGATAAATAGAGGAAAGTTTTATGAGGTCAATGGGGACATTCCTCCACTGGAACCTCAGTATTAATCATAAAAGAAAAAATAATTAAAGAATATCCATTTTATGGATATCATACTTAACAGAATAGAAAGAAGTTTGTGTAACTGCCAAGTGGTATGTTTTGAGAGCTTATTAATATTTTTGGTAATCAGTAAGAAAAACAGCATATAGGCAAGTTGGAAATTTTGATGAATTTTACAAGACGGGGTGTTTGAATTACAGAACGCATGTCTAAAATGTGCATCTTTCTGTGCATCAGGGAAAATATGAATTAAAGGTATAATGTGATTCCACAAAACCCACCAGAATGATCCAAATAGAACTGACATGATCGTGAAGTGTTTGTAAGGACCTGACAATCCTGTGACTTTGTTGAGCCTATTTCTATTCTTAAATACTAACAAGTATTTAAACTTATTTCTGAAGGCTGCATAGCTGAAAACACAAAAACTAAGGGTATGTGTGTACGTGATAGCTTAGTATTTTTACCCGTAGGTATATATTTACTACAATGAGCATCTGTCTGTCAAAGTTGTGTATCAGAATATCCCTAGCAGCTGGAATAGCCCCCAACAAATAACAATGACCGAAATGCCTTTCTGGGGGGTGAGGCACGCTCTTATTCACACAGCAGAATGCCACCCTATCCCAGTAAGAATGGATGCTTTTCTGCAGCATAGGAAAATGTAGATAACATAACAGACACAAACACAGAATAATACCTATTGGGAGATTCAATTCATGCAAAAACACAAACAACAAAAACCATGAACACTGAATCTGTGCTACTGGGAGTGAGGTGGCCGGTGGCTCTCACGGGGTAATGATGGGAAGGACAAACAGGAATGTCTGTGGTGTCGGATGGTCGTGAAAATTTGTTTGGCTTTTCCATTCTCTCTCAGAGCTGACTAGAAGAGGATAATTAGCTATAAAGATATATTGAGGTGCTCAGTCCTGATATATAATGCTTTTTAGATGATCATTAAACTTCAACGAAAAAGGATTTTTCCTAAGTGGGGGAGACAGGATTACTCTTTTTTCATCATGTCCATAATTTTCATTGTATATCATATCTTACCTTCATGTCCTTGTATTTTTTTCCTCTGTGGATAGTGAAGCTTTGTTTTTATTAATAAACAAAATTCCAATGCAAGCTGGGGTCTATTATACACATTGTGTATTATATAACACAAGAGAGAGGGAGGACAGCTATTTAATTTCTGATATTTCCATTTCTAGAATAAAAACCAGAAGGTTCAGATTTAAATATTTTTTATTAGAACCACCCATGGCAAGAAAGCAGGCTCACCATGTGTGCCCTAAATCAATTCTGTCACCAGTTTTTTCAGCAAAATCAGAAAATATAACCTTCATTTTTATGGTAATGTATTAATTTGTCTAATTTTGCTGCTTTTTAAAGTTTTCTTAAAGTATTTAAAGCAAAAAACAATTTTGGAGAATACTATGCATATTTCTTTAATGGAAATTTTATGCTGAATTTTTCAGAACAACTAAATCGACTATTTTTGAAAAAAGAAAACAAAAAAGAAACCTCATTGGAATCAAAATACAGGAGCTCATAACCATGTCCATATATGTTGTATTATAAATATTAAGATTAGGACTTTCATAGTGAGTTGTACTCAAAATTTTCAGCAACTCTTATACTCAAAGACCACAAAATTTGTTACACTGAAACTTTATTTTTTTAATATTTTCAAGAAAACAATTACCTTGGTATATAAAGGAGAATTATTGGGTCAAATGACAAGGAGATACTGAGTTAGTTTTGTTTTATAAAAAAAAAGTACATCATTATTTACTGGCTAAACAAATCTATATAATATGTGTTTTTACAGACAGATGCTCACATACTCCTTCACATGTCCACATATGTCACTCTAATAAAGAAACACAATCCTTAGCAGTGACACATTGCCACACTCCACACATGCATTTCCATATTTCCATGAAGATATTACTTTTAATCAGAAAGTCACAATCCTGTACTGTCTGACTTAGGTGTAGAAAGCTGGACAAAGTATTGTTCCCACTACAACACTAACATAAAGGTGGTAATTTATTGAACTTTTAAAAATCAAATCTATCAAACAACTGAGCTTACAAGACACCTTAATAACTCAAAGTTTGGAAGAAATTTCTCAAAGATCAAATGGACTGGGAGCTTTTACGTGTCTGGAGCTAATATCAAAAGCTACACAGGTTGTTAAGAGAATTCTGAGTAAGATTATTCACAGGTAAGTGTATAAACTTGGGTCACTTCAAGCACAAGTGGAGTTTGCAACTATCCAGGGGCCTTTCCCGAAGTCTTCACTCTGCAATCCCAGGAAAGATGAACTGTATGTAGCTTCAGTATGCAGACAAAGTGTCTCATTGGACACAGTCAGTGAGAACAACAGAAATTTTGGGAAAGAGACAAAGCACGACAAACCACGACCATCATCTTTTTCTCTTATATTCTCTGTAAAATAGGAGTTTAAATCTTCTGGATAATTCACTACAGCTAATGGAAGTGTACCGGGGTGAGGGGGGAGGCAGGACGCTGGTTCTAAGACAAGGACAGGAGCTTGTATTCTGTAGGCAGATGGAATGAGGGATAGGATCATTGAGACATCTTCAACTTTGAGACATGGACAGAGCCACTTCCTGACACTGAGGCTGCAGCAAGACAACAGAGATCTCAACCGTTCTCTGCTACCAGCCCACAGAGTGCCCTGAAGTAATTCTGCAGAAACGTCAAAGAGGAAGAAATCTTGGCTGAAGCCGAAGTTCACCAAGACCGGAAGCAGAAAGTGCAAAAATAATCCTGGGAAGCCCATGCTGAAAATCAGTTTCCACCTAAGTGTGAGGCCATCCTAGAGGTGTTTGTAGCCTGATCAATCTGACACCGATTGCTGATTCAGCCTCTAATACTAAAGAATTGGAAAAAGAAAAAGAAAAGTGTAGTTTGCATTTCCCAGCATAGATCTTGGATGCGTCAATGTCTATTATCCCATGTAAAGTACAAGGATTTTAACCAAAAATCACAAGACATTAAAAAGCAGGAAAAATAATACATATTGCAATGGCCAGAAATCAGTAGAAAACCACAGTCAGATGTGACAGAGGTGTTGGGCCTAGTAGAGATGGGTATAAAAATAAACATAACGGATTGAAAAGCTGCAGTGAAAGTGACAGCACTGTGTACTATCAGATTATAAACTATAAGAAAGAACTTGATAGCAAGGGTAGAGTCCAAACAATAATAGAGATAAAGAATATTTCTGGTGGTTCCATCAGTAAATGCAGATGAGAAAAGAATTACTAGACTGAAGGCACAGCAATAAACTAAACACTAAAATAAAACAAAAGAAGAAAAGAAACCAAAATTATATAAAACAACAAACAACAGCAAAGAGAGCACCAACAGGCTATAGAACAAATGAGTATGTCATATGCATAAATGAATCTATTTAAGAAGGAGAAAATGTGGCAAAAGAAATACTCCATTACAATGTGGCAGGTATATAATTTGATACAAAGTAAAATCAGTGTCAAAAGCATGGACAACACCAAGAAGGACAAAAACACAAGATGAGATATTGTGTTAAAAAGTGCTGATAACCTCATGTAAGACAACAGCACAAGAAAACAAATTTGACAGCAACCAGAGAATATGACTCATTACATACTGAAAAATAAAGATAAAACTTGAATTAAAATTATTGTCAGAAACCATACAAATGAACACACAATGGAGTAACAGCTTGATAATACTAAAAATGTTACCAGTTCAGGATTGTATACCCAGGAAAATTAACTTCCAAAAATGAATGAGAAGTAAAGACGTTTTATTATTAAAATCTTTACATGTATACTTGAATGTAAGAAAATTTAAAGCATGTAGGATGTTCTTTGGACCTAAAGGTTGGGAGAATAGTTCTCCAAAATTGCCCATTTCTTCCAGTTTTCTCTGCCAACCAGATATTTTTATAGAAGCCTGGGCATGGTGGGGAGCTGGGTAGAGAATTACAGAGCTAAGTGGACAAAATAAATGGAAAATTTGTAAGTTGTTGACCATAGGTAGCAGGCAAGTTTTCTAGATCACAAATATTTGCTTGTTCTTAAGCTTGGACGCTTTTGCTGTCTTTCCATCTCACCCCATGTTTTCCTTCAGGTCTGTGTTGTGCTCTTCAATGGAAGGAGGGTCCCCAGGAAGGTTTTAGTCCTTCCCATCACACTTGTCAATATCACTGAAGGCTGGAAGATAAAGGGGTGTGTCTTTAATTTGAAACAAAGAAGAAACAAACATATGTTTTCTGTTTGTTGATGCCTGGCATTCTCTCTCTCTCTCTCTCTCTCTCTCTCTCTCTCTCTCTCTCTCTCTCTCTCTCTCTCTTCTCTGTCTCTCTCCTGTTAGACAGGGTAGAATAATTAGATAGATAGGGAGAGGGTGATGTCTTTTAAATTTAAAATGTCATCCTGTTGCTATAAACAAGGAATGTAAGAGAAAAACTTGTTTCTCTACAAAGAAATAAAAAAAACTAATAAAGATAAATCTTAAATGTCTTTTCTTTCTGTAATTCTTCTAAAACTAGTTACACAAAAAAATTTGGTGCACTAAGTATTTATGGCACATGAAGAAAAAATCTATAATAAAATTGACCAGAGGATGAAAGAGAAATCAAATTTTTGTCTAGACAAGCTATACTTGGAGTCATCAAACAAACCTTAATATGTTTAAAGAAATTATATTAGACACAATATATTGTTAGATCATTATAGAATTAGACTGGATAAAAGCAGAAGAACTATTCCTTCAAAAATCTCTATATTTTTCAACATTTATCAACACATTTGGAAATAACCCATGGTTGATAAGAAAAATAAAATCTGAATCAGAAAATATTTTAATTGAATGACAATGTAAAATATGTGAACAAAATTTTGGCTACTACTATTAGAATGTTAAGGAGAAAATTTATAGTATTGTGTGCAATATTCGAAAGTAATATAAATTGCAAATAAAGCTTTTAAGATTTTGAAACTATAAAATAGGCAATAAACCCAAAGAAAGCAAAAAAAATGAGAAGTAACAATAAACACAAATTTGCAAACTTGAGAGCAAAATATTTAATCGATAACATTGTCAATCAAATGTTGGTTGTTGTTAGAAAGTCCAGTCTAAGCAGATCAAAATTTAAAAATGTGTACAAGGAACAGAGTGAGAAGCTGGAGGAATGGCTCAGCAGTTAAAGCTCTTGCACGGAAAGCACTAAGTCAAGCACTAAGTACCAAAGTTTGATTCCCCAGCACTGTGTAAGCTGGGTGCGGCGGTCCACATCTGTAATCCCGGCACTCAGGAGGCTGTGGTAGAAGGATTGCCTTGCGACCAAGATCAGACTGGGCTCCACAGTGAATTCAGGATCAGCGAGGGCTACAGAGTGACACCTGTCTCAAAAAAAAATGACAAAAATTACAAGTGGTAGCATACTAAATGCTCAGAAACAAAGCAAACATGTTAGCTACACTATTGTATTCACAAAGGATGCATTACAAAGCATAAAAAATAAGTTATTTATAAAGTGATAAAAAGGATCACTTAAGTAATAAATTTTTAAAAATCTACAAAAACAGGGTGATACACCCTTCCAGGTACTCTTTCGACAAATGGGATCTTTATTTTTTTTTTTCTATACCCTTTCTGTATTTATCTTAATAAAGTGACTTCTCTACACATTTAAAGAAAGAAAGAAAGAACAAAAGAAAGAAAGAAAGAAAGAAAGAAAGAAAGAGAAAGAAAGAAAGTGTTGAAAAGAAGTAGCCTAATCAGTGTATCAAATCACCACCTAGAAGGTCAATATATACAAATTAAAATAACAGATTATCCATGGATAAGAGGACACAATACTTTCAAATATTCAACAGATTAGATTGTTTGTGGAAATAAAACCACAGATATTTGGCTAATGGATTTTTGACAATGTACCATGGCAATTTAATGGAGACAAAATTCTTGTCAATAAATGATAATAATGAAATTGCATGTATATATGCAGAAAAAATTACTCCTGACCCCAACGACAGCATGTGCAAAAATAGAACCAAAGTTGATTATTCGCCTGAATGGAATAATTAAAACTACAAAATATTCGATAGAAAATATGGAATAAAAATCTTTTGGGGCCTGGAAAAAAATATGAAATTTTAGGTATAAGCACTAAAGAATGATTCCAAAAAAAGAAAACAATGATAAACTAGACTTTGAAGCTAATGAAAAACCCTACTACAAAAATCAATATGACTAGACAGAAAAAAATTATCCCAATTATATACAAAATAAAGCACTGGCATCCAGAGTATGCAACACCCCCGGAATTGAGTAAGAATGCTAACAGAGGAAAGAGGATAAAAGACCGAGACATGCCTAGAAAAGATTGGCAAGGCAACACACGGACAGGTGTCCAAGTAACCACCTTCGTCATTGAGGACATAGAAATTACAATTATGACTAGATACCACAGCAGACTTCTTGACAATGCAAGAGTTGACCGAGAGGATGAACTATTGAAATTATCTGCATTGTTTAAGTGAAATGACAGATCGCTGACACTCTGAGAACTGTTTAATGGCATTTAATAAATTAAACATCTACCATAACTCCTGACACTCCAACGCCTAGGCTTTGTGTGAGGCTTCCTGGGGAGACTCAAACAACCATGCACAGGCTGAACCAAAGCAGTGATTGCACCGAAGTCCAATGTGGGCAAGCAATGAGTTTATTGGGATGACTTTGGCAATATTCACCGGAGCGTCGGCAAAAGGTTACTTATAGGAGTGTGGATGAGGGGTTACTGATGCAAAGCCCACCCCGTCATATATGTCAATGCACAGAAGCTACATCCTGCCTCCTGGAAAGCCTTCAGCCACAGTCTGCTTCTCAAGATGATCCTCCTTCTATATGGCTTTACACCTTGAAATACCTAAGGCCCAACATCCCTGTTAAAACCAGAGAGTGCCCACAAACCCCAGACGTGGGTCCCTCTATCATTCCCTGCTTGAGTAGGGCTCCTAGTCATGACAGCACCACCTGGCAGCTTCCACCGTGTGTCCCAGTGAGCTGTTTACTGGGTGACTTTCATAATATCCCTCATTTCTCCAGTGACGTGTTACATGACACTAGGCATTTCCTGAAGTAAAATAAAAGCTCACAGTCCTGTGAAAACTTCACACACACATATAGCCACTTTGCACATAATCATCTCAATCAGAAAATACTTCAAATAGCGCTCGACTGAAGTATGTGTGGCACACCAGAGTATATCCACACATACTTAGGGGTTCTATTCCATGACAAGAGAGAAAAAAACTACTGGTCTACCCACAGCATGTGTGATCAGAAAGTGGATTTGCAGCACGAAATGTGTCCGATTCCAAATGCTGCATTCTGAATAAATACAATTATAACATTATTAGAAAAGTTTAAATCATATGGATAGATGATATTAGGAACTGAGGGTTAGGAAAATGGTAACTATGAACTGAGGCAGAAATCCCTTTTAGGATGATGGAGACATTTTATCTCTTCATCTTGACGATAGTTACACAATCATATGCACTTTTAAAACTTGCATAATTTTGTGCTATAAATGTTATTTTTTGGGTATCTAAATTGTACTCTGAGGTTTTAAAATAGAGAACCAAACTTTTTATTAAATAAGACATACCTTAACATGTTCCCATTAATTTTCTTCACAAAATGACTCAAGTAAGTGAAGAGTTTAACAGCTTGGTGGTATCAAATCAAATCAGGAATATTTTTTTTATTTCTATGCTAAGCCCAGCAATTAATTTCTCAGTAAAAAGCTTATTATCTTTTATAATAAAATGTTAAGTGAAGCCAGTTTGCATAAAAAGTGGGATATTTGTTATAGAATAAAACTTCAAAAAGAAGCTGAAGTATCTTACATCTACAAACAAGCTTTCTTGCTACATATTGGCATTCAAGAAATTGTTTTGCTGGAATGATATCAAGATCATTATTCATAATTTGATAACAATGACTACCTTTTCAGTGACTATCTGACAATTAAAATTTATTAAAATGTGTTGATAATGCCTTTTGATAAATTATAAGGAACATACTGGAATTTTGTTTAGCTATGTGTATTTATCTAACCGTAATTTAGATCCAATGTAACATCATATTTAATAAAGAAACAAGAAGAGAGTTTTATTTTCTCTAATAACTTATAGTATGAAAAAAGTAAAGTTCTAATTACAGAAAAATTTGCAGATTGTAGCCATAGCTATTGGAAGATAAAAAATAAGGAGTTTAACAATAAGATATAACTGAGTTCTTTTAAACTAAGAATATTTCCAGACCTCTTGAAGAGATACAGAAAGATAGAAGCCTTTAGACAGAAGCTTTCATTATTAAAAACCACTGGGAGCTTTTGGATGAAGACGCATACTTCTTGCTTAATAGCCCTTTGAGAGCTAACATATTTGTATTAAGATTACATACATTTCCTTTTTGATTTCTCTACCTGATTCATCAGTACACAGCTTGCAGAACAGTAGCCTTTTCCATCAGCTATTCAAAACACGTTGGTTGTCACAAATTCACCAGATAATTGGTCTTTTAGCCTTAATTGATTTGAAATACATGTCATTTAAAAATTGAAGGACAATGGACCCAATTTTCTAATGACAAGAAAGTACGTTTTTTAAAGGTTGAGTGAATGGGGTTTTGACTAGACAAATGGGCTATTAGCATCCTTTAAACAACCCATTAGGTGCTAACGGTTTTAGGGACATCTGTTGATGACACTGAAGTTTATCAATTTTAGGTGCAACTTTACTGTTGGGAAATTCAACCACCAATTCATTCAGAAATTTAAAGAGGTTAATGGTTGTATATCTACTATCTTTTCAGAACACGGTTCCAGAGTTCTGTTTTTCAGAGCAAAATGGTACAACAAGGAGAATGTTTTTTATTTTTATTTGAAAATAAAGGTTTGAATTTGCAAATTTTGACACAATGACAATTTTGCAATACCTTTCTGTAATATTAAAGGCTTAGACACAACAGTGTTTGAAATAGAAAGCTATAATAAAGAGAGAAATACAAAAGTTCATCATTCCAAGCCTAAACAGATGGATAAATATCATTCGTGTCTTATTTTTTCTAAATTACATTAATTTTATTCTGAGTCCTTATTTTCTAATGTTGGAAAAGAATCACTCCCGATCTTTTTTAAGGTGTCTGTCTTCCAAGGGGAGGAAAAATATCAGAGCCATATCCAATATCAACAAGTTGGGGAATCTCTGCTCTTTGGCAGTCATTGTTCCCTCACATCATTCCTGTTTTGTGCATATTACTAGCCCTGGTGACAAGTTTGCTTCAAGTCTTAAAGCCATGATTTTGCCAGACTGTGCTCTTCATGTGCTTCTTCCAGAAGACTTGCTAGTTTTCTGACAAGTTACCAGGAAGTAATTTTATGATGTCAGCCAGACCTGGGTTTGACCCTTCACTTTGCTTACTGGTGGGGAGACCTTGGACAACTGGCTTAATCAATCTAGACTCAATTTATTCAGCTCTGATATAGTAATAAAACATTTTAAGAGCGACTGATCTGTTATGTACTGAATAAAATAATGTATGCAAATGGCAAGTGCATCTTAATAAATTTCAGCTAATTGGCATCTACGTTTGTATTTGTTAACAAAAAACATCTCCCTAGTCTCCTATACTTGGGCTTGCTCTTGCAGTCTTCTCAAGTGCTTTTTAATCTTGGGCTTTGTGTTTATTCTGGCATGGCTAATCACAGTTCAGTTTTAGAATTTTGCTAAATCAATGTAGAGAGAAATCCCCTCCCTTGACATGTGATACCCTGGACATGTGACCAGATTTCCTCTCACCTCCAGTATTGCACCCCCTGACCTGTTTTCAGTAAACATTTCTCTTTATTCCTTTTATCAATTTTCTACTCTTTATCATCCTGAGCCTACTTCTTGGCTAGAAATTCCTCCTCTTTTATATACTTGGAGTTGAAGACAATTTTATGTGGAAATGTCTTTCTCTATTGCAACCATGCTTGAGTAAACATGGGTTTTACAACTTTAATTATTATCCAGCTCCTGTTTTTCTCAACATTGTCAGCATTACTTCTTAAATGATACTGACGTAAATTAGTGTAAAATAAAATAAAAGTTAAAACACAAAGCACTTGACAAAGTTAATTTTATAATGAGTGATTTGATACATCTTGAGACTTTATGATACATTTTTATATAGCACATGTAATGCTAAAATATTGGTGAATATTTTTTTTTCCTAGGCAGGGACTTATTCTGTACTACAGGCTGGTTCTGAGATCACTGTACAGCCCATATTGGCCTTGAGTTCACAGCAATTTTCCTGCTTCAGCTTCCCCAGTGATAGGACTGTAGGGGTGAGCCACCATGCCTAAGTATGTGGTGCAGGGTAATCAAACTCGGGTATTCACTGCTTGTCACCCAGGTGCTTTATCGACTGAGCTACTTCTGTAGCCCCAATAATGATGAATTGTAAGGAGAAAAAATTGAAACACGACCACAAGTACTTTATAAGTAACCAAAAAATAGATACGCAAATGCTGAAAAAATTGTATGCATTAGTTGTATATATGTATACATTTGATGCAGTGTGAAGATACTGTATTCTTGTAAAAATTTCAAACATAGTTTTCAAAATAAATGGGATGTCAGATGAGGGAACGAAATCAATCCCTGAAGATAATTGTGGGGTTTAGAGAGAAAGAGAAACTTCTCTTATTGTTTCTGAAGCTGTGAGTTTGGAAAGTAGCCACAACATAGATTTCAAAGGAACAAAAAGAGTCAGCAAAGTAAGTGATAAGCCATCCTCAGTGTCAAAAAACACGGAATAAAACACAAAAGGGATAAGAACTCAGCTTCATCAAGCATCAAGTGCGTGCAGGACATGGAAGACATGCAAAGCAAGACTTTGGATTTTGCATTGCTTAAGGAAAAAGATTCCTTTTCCATCCGAACTGTTAAATTTGAGTTGAGATATAGTTTAATTGAATCCCTATTACTTCAGGCTGAAAAGAATATAATAAGTATAAAGAGACAATAACCATAGCTTAACTTAGCCTCAGGTCTCAGTCAAAATATTTCCTGAGATAAAGAGATTTGGATGGACAAGTTCAGGAGTCCAGAGCCTGTTCCCATCAGAAAGAGCCACATGAAGAGGAAGGTTTAGACGTGACCGATATTTCTGTGTCTCAGTACCCAGAAGAGGAGAAAGAATCTCTTACTACGAAGTCATAATTTAGCCTTTGGCTGGCCGCTTTGCGTGAAGCCATATGGATACCTGCTCGCTTCCTGAAAGGCATTCTAAACGCAGAAGGCAAGACCATGCATTTAAGTCTTCCCCAAAGTTGGTGGATTAACTGCCTCCTTGGAGAAGCTATTGTGGAAATCACCATGCCCTTTTAAACATCAGATAAGTCCCTACTAGCTGGAGCTCTATTCCATCCCCTATGCCATCTTTCCTCTTTAAAAAAAAGTGCTTATGGGTAATGTTCATTGCACTGGGAATAGCCGAGGCAATGAATGGCTTTTTAGAGTTGATTAAATGCTAAAGAGAAGCTCTTTGATAACCATGAGAACTGACTATTGTGAATGTACTCCAGTGTCATGAATATTACTGCTAATACATGATAAGATTTTTAAAAGGACATAATAATGTGTAATAAAGAATACATAGCTTCCTTCCCATTTGAGGTTTAGAAAGAGCTATCTTCTTTCCCTTTAGTCTTTACAATGACGGCAAAAGGGAAGGCCTTTTCAAGTGTGTGACCTGGCCAGGGAGGTTATGTAACAATTAATAGCATAAAGGAGTAGACAGGGCAACAGAACACAATGAGGTTAAAGAGATTTTAATATCAAAAAGTGTTTGAAGAGAACACAATTTAATATTTGTAGGCTGGCTTTCAACAGAAATGTTGTCACTTAATAAGAGTGCCTAACAGGTGCCTCTTTCTGTAAACTGTTTAGCTGGGAGATTGTAAGAACAGCTTTATAGCCCTGATAGTAGATGAACTAAAAATATAATCATTGGAAAAGATGCTACAGTAAAGTAAAAGTTTGAAATTCATGTCAATGTTTCAAATTATATTTCAAATATTTTGTTCTTCAAAAAAACAAAAATATTTCTTAAAATATTATCATATATTATAACTGAAATGTACTGAGAGGACAATAACTTTATAATAATTATAAGCTCTTTTTAAGTGAATATTAGAAATAAGCTATTGCAAATTTTGTCAATAAATTGTATACATTTCATTTTCCTTACATGCATGATATATAGAGTTTCTGTCATACTTATGTTAGAATAATATTGTTGGTAATCATTTTCTCAGTTTATTGAATACAGTCCCAGAATTATATGAGTATTCTAATATCAGTAAAAAGTCCATGATTTATATAAAGTATATATCAAGCATAAATAAAATCATTGAATTTAATTGGAAAGACAGTCATTATCTCTAAAGGATGGTGGTATTTAAGTTCTTGGTGGACCAGTTTCTATTCCATTCTTTAATAAGAATCTTTCCTAGTAGTAGTGATTTGCTTTTTTGCTCTTTGCTAATGTTATTGAAGGTGGCCAGAAGAGTCAAACATCCCTGCCGTCTACCCCAGAGGAGTTCAGAGAAGTAGTTCTCCTTCTCGGAAATTTAGAAGTCCACCAAAGTAAAATAGGACAACTACATATCCTTGGAGGTACTGGATAATGCTCAGCAGCAGCACCAGTAGTTGGGGGAGAGACCCAATTACCTTGATAATTGTAGAGTTTCCTGCTGTCTACAGCTTCTTCCCAGAGAGCCTCTTGATTCCTACACATCCTCCAAGCCGTGTCTCCCAGGTGGTTGTCAATTCTGTAAAAGTCGCTAATATTCTTTAATTAAATTCCCTTTTGCTAAGGTAAGCTGACCAAAACAATCTCAAATCAAGGTCAGTATGAACATGTTTTTTTTTTTTTTTCACCTAAATAAAACTTCTGACAATATTGCTTAGGTTTTATTTTCCTCGGATAGATAAAAAGGAGAAAATGAATCTCATTAGCTTTTTTAGCAATAAAAATATTGAAATACAGACCAACATATAGTGAAGGCTCATTTAATTATCACGATTCCATAAGAACCCTGAATGAAAAATAATATTTTTTATCCTCTTCTTAGAAAAAATAGAGAACATTTATTTACTGGAAAATTAGAGAAACCCAGGTAGGAAATTCATCATTAAATTTTCATTTTAGAGCAGGATTCCATCACCAAGGTCTGAAACTTCCAAGAAATTAGAAACCTCCATATACTAGAAGAGCTAAATGTTGGGAAAAAGGAAACAAGGAGCAGAATGTACAAAAATAATGGAAGAACCGAAGTTTCCGAGGCACAAATCATATGAAGCTCATGGATAAACAGTTTGGGGTCAAAGGGTGACCAAGAGCATCGGATGGTGACAAAGAGATTATGTATGTCGGCAAACAGCTGTCTCTGAAAATAATATAACGAAAAGTTCATTCTTCCAGAAATAACTTAGAAGTCTAGAAGGAAAACCAAGGACTGAAAAAAATAAATAACTATAGTTTCTTATCACTCGGTAGTTGACAAATTCCTAGAGCTCTGATTTGAGCTTTCATTCTCTCTTGCCAGAAATCTATTTTACTATGGGGATACAAGTACATACATATGCTGGGCACCAACCACTCTCGAGAAATGATTGCATTGTCTCCTGTGCTCCCCATCACATCCTCTCTCTTCCCAGTCTCACTAAGTGTCATAATGACTCATCTTCTCACTAAGTGTCATAATGACTCATCTTCTCACTAAGTGTCATAATGACTCATCTCATTGCTTTAAAAATACACTTAAGTTTCTCTTTTTCTGCATCAGCCAAGCAGGAAGCTCTGTTGACCTTCCCACCTGAGACATATCTGCACTTCTCAAAACTTGCCATCTCCAAACACCGGTTTCCCTGAGCTACTCAAACTGCCTTCAAATAGAATTAATCTCCTAGTTCTGCTTTTGCCCCGTCTGACCCATTCCCGTACAACAGAAACATAGCTGAGATTGTGTGAATCAAGTCATGTCAGTACCTGTGTGAATTCACCTGATACCTTCTGTTGCACTTAGAATAAAATGGAACTTTCCTGCCAGGTTGAGGATGACCTTTTAGATCTGGCTTGAGCCTACCCTACCAGCGCCATCTCTTACCCTCTTGTCTTTTGCATTCTGCACCACTCTATTAGCTGTCTTTTACTTCCTGAAACTTACCTACCTTACTCTCCCTCTTCGAAAGTTTTTCCTTTAACATGAACGTCATGGCATATTTTTGAGATTCACGGCTTAGTTTCAAAATCATCTACTCACAGTTATCTGCCTTGCCCCTTAAGTAGAGCAGCTGCTCATCACAAATCCCTCCATAATACACATTTGTCTCAGTTACTTTTTCATTGCTGTGGCTCAATACCCAACATCCACACATTTAGGAAAGGAAAGGTTTATTTTTAGCTCACAGTTTCAGAAGGTCACAGTCCATTCAGGGGTGGCCGGCAACAATCGCAGTACATGCCAGAGAGAGAGGGGGAGGCAACTTCTCACATCACACACAGGAAGGCAAGTTGAGACTAGTCAAGACTAGTCCAAGTCCCAGTCCCCCCAGGAAGGAAGGAAGCAGCTTATACATTCTTCCAGGTCTCTGCCCAGTGATCAGCCCTCCTGCATCCAGGTGTGGAAGGTGTGGCCACTACACACCCACCATTAATCCTAATTTACACGCCTTTAATCCTAACTCACATGCCTTTAACCCTAACTTACATGCCTCTAATCCACCCCTCCAGACTAGGCCCTTTAATCCTAACTCACATGCCTTTAATCCTAACTTGCATCCCTGTAATCCACCCGTCCAGATTAGGCCCCAATCTACCAACAGCACATGGTTTCATAGACAATTCATTAACATTTAAATACATGAGACTTTTGGGGACATTCCTGAGCCACCCGTTTTGGCTGGTTTGTATTTTAGATTTTTGTTTTTGAAGCAGATTTCAAAATACAGGTTACATTTGAAGAACCTACTAGAGATCCTATTTACTACTGTGCCCAGAATCTTGCCATTTTCTGACACACAGCTAGTGCTGTGTGAATTTTTGTAACTCAATGAGTAAATGAAGGTGGCAAGGAAAAAAAAAAAAACAACCTAAAGTTTACTAAATTCAAGTAAGTCAATTTTTTTTCAATTTTACTTATTTACTTATTTATTTGTTTATTGAATCAGGAGGTCTCACTCTGTTGTCCATGAGAAGCCGATCACAAACTAAATGCAATCCTCCTGTCTCAGCCTCACAGGTGCTGAGATTATAGTCGTGTACCACCATATCTGGCTTCTGGGGTGCTGTGGAATTGAGCCCAGGATCTTGAGCTTACAAGGCAGGCACTTTAACCTCTGAGCTATTCCTCCAGCCCCTAAGTTTAAGTAACTTTCTAAATAACTTTGAACAAGCCAGTCTATGTTTTTAGAGATTGCTTGAGACATTTAATGACTCTTGATTAACATGTTGTCATCAAAGAATATTTAGGATTTTGGTTTTGCATAAAGCCTGTTAAATTGCTTCTATTTTGTGAAATTGAAAAGGTCCCCCCTTCCTCCAGAGGCAAATAAACCCGGTGGAGAAGATGGTGTGAAAGTCATCTGTTCAACAGGGACAGCACTACTCTCCCCTTCACATCAAACACTTGGGATATTTCTCACACACAAAATGAAATAATATTCTCAAAGGAGCATGCTGCTTAGGTGGAAAAGAGTATATGGTGTTGCTGCAGGGGATTATAAAATGTGGCCCAGAAAACGTTCGGTTTTGGCCTTTCCCCACAGATAATGTAATAGAGTGGTTGCTAGAGTGTGAGGAAAAGGACAGAAAGCCAAGTTTTGCTTTCTGACCCCTGGCCCCGAGGACACGTTCCTAGGGGCTTAAACACGAACCAAACAGTGCAAGGTTGCTTGCTTCTGCAGTCGCTCCATCACACCCTGGTTGTGTGTTAGGTCTCAGTTTTGCTATCAGAATCTTTAGCTGTTATTTATGAATTCTTTAGAATTTTTCCCCCCTCTTTGGCACTTACCACTTTTAAGCTCTTATTGCGTAATCTGGACTCCTTTAACAACATCTTTTTAAACCGCTTCCTATTTGTATTTTAAATGCTTCTCTTGTGCCCTTACAGTACTAGCTTGCTTTATTGCTTCCTTGCAACACAGCCTTTGGGTCCCCTTTTCTTTCTCTGCTGTCATCATGGCAGCCATCATTTCCCTAGGATTTTTCTTAAATCTTTGCCCAGTATTTTCCATCTTCTGATGTTTTCGGCTCTTTACATTCTCTCACTCTTAATCACAGTTTTCATGTTTTATTATGATTTCTACTGCTTTCATTCTCTTAAATATTTCCTACTCACGGTTTATCATGATTTTTACTTGTGTTCTAGCACCTTACCTTGAGACTACGTCTAAAGCAGCTGCTGTGTACTTATCCAGGTCCTTAAATGAGCTAACGTGGGAGGCCCTGAGTGGCACCGCAGGCCGGACCCTTGTGCAGCCAACACAAACTCCTGGCCTACCTGGTCATCCTCATTGCTCTAGCTGAAATACTATGAGTCTCTGGACTTGTCCCAGGATGACACATTTTTGCTAAAACACTGATTTGGTAGTAATTTGGTATATGGCATGCAGAAGTACTAGGTTTTTGATAGAGGTTCTCTAGAGTGAATTCACAAAATACAGAAGGACATATTTTGCCAAAATTATACTGAGTCATGACACCTTGTTGGAAGACAATAATCTGTTTTGTTTTAATTTAAGTATAAGATATTTTTTAACTGTGGATAGTCAGCCAGGCTTCTTGGATGATGGTCATATTTTTATCTGTCATTCTCTCGTGGTCTTCTGGAATTATTAATTAGGTAATGAGGGTGAAAAAGTTAGAGTAGCGCACAAAGCTACACAGCTTTTGGCTTTGTTTTGTGCATATATGCAGATTTCAATACTCATTAAATTTTATATTTTCTCTACATTAAGTTTTTCCATAAGAATTCCCCTCCATTTTAATTATAATAGAGTATCTTACACTTAGTAGTTAATCATACACTCTTTTGACGTATCTTCAAGATATGTCATGAGTAAACTTTATCTCTCTAAAAGTATTGTCAACTTCTTAGGTATCTTCTAATATACTTATGTCCACCAACAGCGCCTGAAATAATTCTAATCACACAATTGGCTCTTCATAGACAGAATGACTGTATGCCACAGATTTTCTAGAACATTCCATTTATGGCTTGTGCTTCAGAACTTGTAATATCCTATCGGTTCTTAAAGTTTCCTTGCCAAAACAATAAATCATTTCATCAACTAACCGATAAACAAGTGCTACATGACAAACATTAGCCCTTAGAAAACGTTACATGAGTATGAGTTACTACCACAATAAAACTAAATTTGTAGACATAAGTCAACAATGTTAATGTAAACATATCATCTCATCATGAATTTTCATATTTGGCCTTGTAATTGAAGAATAGTAATGACTCCACCTCTGTTTGTCTTCTGCCTTTTAAAGGATGGTGTCTGATCTGATATTCCTGTCTGGTCTGTCTCATAATGTGATATGCTAATGTCTTAAACTTTTGTTTGTATAGTAAGACCTCATGGCATGTTTCAATTCTATTTATATTTTATTTATATTTCAAAACATTAGTCTCAAGTAGAATGAGTTGAGCTCAGTGTACAAAATACACTCTTTGTGCTTAAGCATTCGTCAGTGCACTGGGAGTCAAATGAGTCAATGAAAAGTGCTGTAAATAGAGATGTGTGAAAACCAGAAGACTACGCCATAAAACCTAAAGTTCTAACATTCTGTCCCTGGAGTTTATATTGTTTATGTTTTATGGGCTAAGTATTATGTTTTTAATAAACTATAAAATATAATAGGCATCAATCCTGGAGTCATGAAATCCTAAATTTTAAAAACTACTTCAGTCATTTACTAAGTGACCTTGAGAAGCTCTGATGAAGTTGTTTTTAAAACAACATTGTAACATAAAGGAATTGTGTTCACTTCATTATACTACTGTGAGCAGCATTAGTGATGTTAACATTTTTTTCTCCCGGGCTAAAACTTTTCCTAAATTCTAAGAATTTTTGCAAGTTTTTGGGTTTAATTTTCATGTTTCTTTGGTGCTATTTTCATTCTGTATTTCTCTTCTCCATGACTCTCTGATGATGACAGAACTGTGTATTTCTTTTATTTTTACCCTTATTATGAAAATCTTGCCATGCTGATACACTTGCATAAATGAGAAACACAGGCAGAAAGAGGCTGGGCATTCCCCAGCTGGTTTTGCGTGGCAGAGCACCTGGTGTTTTGCCTTCTTGTGCTTCTATTCCCAGCACCGCTACCCCAGATGCACAACTGCAGATCAAGGTCTCTGACAGGCCATGTGAGAGGATCTGAGTGCTGAGCTTATATTGGTATAACTTAATGGGCGCCTGATGAAACCTGGAAAAAATCACAGCAGGACTGCTGTATACAGGGCAGGCAGAAAAAGACATGCTGGGCCAACTCCCTGACCAGAAACAGAGGGCCACCGCAGTGTGTTCTGACAGATCAATTCAAGGCCACTTGAAAAATAGTTCTCTCAACTCAAGGTAAAAGCAGATGGCCAAGAACTTTAAGACTTTGAAAGGAAAGAGACGCCTTCATTTCTTCCTCCTCAGCCCACCAGGAATTGTGAATGGTGTCATATATGTATTATATATATATTTAATATCACACTGCCATAATTTTAAGCAGCAGCATGTTCTTTCTGTGGATCTTGAAGGACCTTTATTCAAAAGCAGTATAGGAGGGCTCCTAAAAATAATGAAAAAGCAGTAAGAAATCTGTACCAGCCCACAGATACATTTTTATTTTTGCAAAAAATCTTTGGATATGAAGTAAATGTACTCTGAATATATCTACCCAGGGTTTAAAAATATCAGTTAATTTAATGTATAAGTTAATCTTTCCCTGACTTTGCTACACTCTGGTGTTGTGAAAATTGTGAGGCTTAAGGAAAACATAATATTAACAGGACTGTGCTGACAAAAATGTATGTTTTTTTTTTAAATATAAAAATCCAGCAATTTGTCAGAACTAGAAAATACTTATGAAGTCTTTTGTTCAAAAAATGACATAAAGGATATATTCCATTACAAAATTGCTGAAGAAAAAAATCTATTTTCAAACTTTTATCTCAAATGTTCTTACAGTCCAAAGGAAGTCTATGTTGATAACCTTTTTTCTTACACAAATGTAAAGTGCGTGCACAAGTCTAGAAGTCTTTAAGAAGCACAGCTAACCTCTATGAAGTTATTAAATACTTCAATTTCTTCATGAATCTTAAAGACAACAGTTGTCAGAATGTCTGTGCAAGGCTATAGGATTTCAGTTTTTGTTCCTTTTAATAGCTTAGAAAGGAATATATGAACTAGAAGAATCGTGAAAGCAACAAAAAAGTCTCTCTGTGTTTTCTTTTGAGGGGAAAGGTAATTTGTTAAGAAACCTCCTTGACAGGATGATGGAACATACTTCTTTTGTTTTTTTTCCCACTGCGAAGAGCCGTGAGAATCAAACGCAAGCTAGGCTTACTGTAACACATTGACTGACAATTAGATTTTAAAACCCCAGGAAATAGGATCTCATAATGGTACCTAATGGGATTCTGAAATAAAGTCTACCGCTCTCAGGTATCATCAGGCAGCGAAATTAAAAGAAAAGCACAGAAACTCAATTATCGCTAGAATCCACTCGTTGAATCAGTTGCTGTCATAACTTGAAGGCTTCTGAAAGCCACGACAATATTGCATACTTTCAGTTTCTTGTACCATTAGAGATTCTTGTGGCCTATAAAATTAATAAATGTAAATCAAATTTTAGCATTCTTTATGCATACAAATCCTTGGAGACTTTTTGCCTCTACCTCCTTGTCAAAAAGTGGAGGGATTTTTATAAAGGTATCAGGACAATGGAATTTGATGTTATTGTAAATATCTTGAAGGTGACGGCTTAATAATTGTGCTGCTGTTATTAAAACTTCAATTTTTTAAGAATTTCTGTAGTGTTCTACTTATTTGAATCATGCCACCTTGCAGAGATTGAAGTAATACCTAGACATTAGTGAGATAAATGTGCAGGTAATCATTGCAACACTTAGACACAAAAGAATAATAATAAAATGAAAATAATAAAAATCATGGCTTGTTTTGTCATTAAGTCTAATACTATGAGAACAAGAAGTATTAATGTGTTGTTTGATTACAACATTTCTGTTTCACTTAAAATTTTTTGCATAGTTCATCATTAACAAGAATGCAAAAATTTAATACAAGAATAAAAATGCTATTATTTGGAATAACAAGGAATCACCAGAGATAAAAAAGTTAGAAGTCTATTATTTTAAAGTTTTTTAAGTGCATTTTTATGTGAAAGTAATCGTTATTGATTACAATATGCTGATAATTTATTGATACTGGTTTTATGGAGGGGGGTTGACAAAACTTGAAGCTAAAAAGAAAAAAACAAGCTGCTGCTTCTTATGAAGAAAGATAGCAAAGCATGGATAAACATAAAAGAAAGCAATCCTGGAGGCTTCCTGGTCGAGTTTCCTCCCCTGCATTGCTCTATGTGTGGTTTGTTCCTAGGTAGTTGTTGAATTTCTCTCATTTGTGAAAAAAGCTACTTTGGGCAAATGCCCTTGAAAGTTGTCCTCGTTCTTTTTCACAGAAGCAAGCACGTGTAAATAGAGAAGTTGAAGAAAAAAAAAAAAAACTCAGTGGATTTAGGAAAATCCAGTTGCACCCCTGACACATGCCCTAACTTTAAAATATAGATGATTTGAGCCTATTTAATTTCACACTATTATTAATTCTTTATTCAAGAGACTAAAAAAATTAATGAGCTTCTACTGAATTCTGGGAAGCAGAGAATTCAAAAAGACATGTTTTTCCAGACAAGAGAATAGGAAAAGCAAAAGAATTAATTGTGACAATTTGGTTCTATTATCTGAAGTCAGGGATGTTCAGCGCAAAAAAAGAAAAAAAAAAGGAAATAAAAAACACCGTAAAATTGAGACTATTTGACTTCATATTTATCAAAATGGTTAGATTCTAAAGACCTTTACAATTGAATATAATTTTGTCAATTTTAAGATAACACCAAGCACATTTGTTTGGTTATGATACTTCATAAAAAGTATGAAAAATACTAAGCATGCTAAATTTCAGAAATATTTTCTTTAAAGTAAATATATAATAAAGAAAATGGTATAAAACAAAAGGTCTCAACACTAAAATTAAACTCCGACGTTTGATTTCTACCATCTTCATGTTAATAAAAAGAAATAAAACTGCTTTACGGATATTAATTGATGAGAAACTTGCAACGAGGAAACGAAGATTATGCTCATAATAAGGCTGCTGCCAGGACACCGGAGATTTTAGTTCTCGTTCGAAGACAGTGAACTTAGTGGGTGTGAGTAAGGTCTTTGGAGCCAGTGGACCTGGGATTTGGCCCTGTCTTTTGTACTTCCAGTGTGAAAAGGTAATTTTAAATCACATTTTCTTCATTTGAAGAGGAAATTTAGTAATATAGTTAAATTTAGTAAATCTGTATTTGTTTTACGCAGGTTATTTTGCAGGTCAAATTTCACAGTCCATGTAAAGTGGTAAACATGATGCCTGGTATTGATATGAATAAATAACATACGGTAATTGCTGTTAGCTCACAGGCACATGTATGGGAGAAAAAAATACATGGCTACTTCTTGATATTGTGAGGGTTTTGTGATTTTTCCCCTAACATGTGTAGCTGAGATATGGAGTAAAAACTGCAATCACTGGAAGCCACACACAAAGCTGTCACAGCCTAAGCCTTGGTGTGGGGCGGGTTCTGGTGCACAGATGCCCCAGCTCCCTAACCTGAGTATGTACCCAGATAGACAACTGAGCTCTAGTTCACAGAGAAGATTCGTACTGTCTCAAAGGTGTTCTCAGTTGTTGTGATGATGGTATTAGTTTCTCAACCTTAAAATCAGCTCTGTATCTTAAGTCAAGGAAGTTACTGTAATTTGAGCTCTTAAATTACACTGGATGTCTGGTTACTGCTTTTCTTCACTAGAGTCACACAGCTGAGGTTTCAGGGTCCCTTTAAATCACTTATCGTAGTTCTCAACCCAGGCTTTACCTGATTTCCACTTTCTTATAGAGGAATAACTGAGTGCAGTTTTTAATCGCTACTTGTTTTTTTTTTGCTTTTTATGATTAAAATAAAATCTGGCTTTAATCTTTGAACAGAAACAGAGTAATGATGTAGTAATGAGATGATTTTAGAGCTCGGATGTTGTTCCTCAACAAACTAGTTGATGTCAGACTCAATATTGATCCATTATTTTTGTCAAAAATGGCAAAGTGTCTGTTTTTCTCTATTTACAAGTCACAAAGTTAATCCATCAGGGTTTCATGGAAGCTAGCCAAAGAAACAGAGTTTTAACTTCAAAGATAAAAAGACCTTTTCTTAATTACAGCAATAGCAGTAACAAGGTTGTTTATATTTTTGTGTTGATTTCCTGACCTCTAATTTTACAAGGAATAGGAAAGAGGCAGACCAGAACTCAAACATGCAATAGATTTCATCAGAGGAGAATAGTAAATAGAGAACCCAAATATCTTAGAATTAACAATAAGGATATGAGACCTCATTATGCTCCATGGAAAGATGGTCCTTCTGCCCTCTAAGGCATTAGGTTATACAGATATTATTTTTAAAAATCAGCAACAAAAGCCAGTCAGTTCCTCTGCTATGCTTTGGATCTTGAGCATCGACCCAAAGGCCTCTTGTATTTGGAACTGTGTGTTATTGGGAGGTAGAGTCTAGCTGGAAGGGGCACGTGCTTGAGGTTTGACCTGGAAGTACTGTGTCTATTTGTTGCCATAGGAGACACCCAGGGAAAGAGATTTCAGGTGTGTGTTGTTGACTTATGGGACAGGAAGTGAGGGAGGGCCCGCCCCCCTGGGTGGAGGGGAGAGTCTAACTGGCAGCTGGAATTAAGTAAAGGAAGGAATAAGAAACGTTGTTACAGCTTCTTCCTGGGAAAGCTCACTTTGTTCCTACTTCGTTTGGTTTCTGTCTGCAATAGGGTGAGCAGGTCTCTACCCTCTGCTGTGAGCTTCTGTCTTAGCCAGCTGCTCCATGAAGGGGCTACGTGAGTTTCTGAAACTGTGAGATAAATAAATCTTTCTTCTCTTAATTCTAGATGTCCGGTAATTTGTCACAGCAGCGAATAAGTAACTAAAATAGCCTCCTTTTGAAAGATGTGCAGAAATGGGGGATCTCCATGAAAGTTTATATCCAAAAATTAGATGGCTTCTCCGAGGGAAACGCCACTGTTATCTGTTCAATGGAAAGCTTATTTGTTCATAAATTTGAGTAGTTAAAATGTGACCTTCTTAAGAGATCAACAAGCTTCCAGAAAATAAACACAGAATGCACCTAGATCCTTGCAAGGGGAAGAAAAAAAAGTACTTAAAACAATTGTTCTCAAGACAAAAAAGGGAATAACCTGAAATTTTAAGTAAGCTTGGATTTGTTTTTATTCCACTTTTGCAAAGACAATTAAAAAAATACATGAAACTTTGCTATAAAAACCGTGGAGTAATTTCTCTTTGGTGAGCTTTCATTAAAAGAATTGCTTTTGAAGTAATTCAAAAATACCTAGAGAGTGTTCTTAATAACTAATAGTAAGATTATATTTTTGGAGCTAAGAGAACAACAAAATTAATAATTTGTCAGCTAATCTTTACTGTGAAAAGATAATACAAACATAAATGAGATGAATGAGATCATTAAAGCTAAAGAAGTTAATTAAAATCAAATGATTTTCAGAAACAGAGTGAAAACCAAATAGCAAAAAGAAGAATGGACTCTGATAATAAGGAGGGAAATAAGATTAATGAGGTTGGAACACACTTAACATTGGGTTTCATGCTTTTATGAGACTTCGATAGAAAAAAGGGATAAGATAAATGTAAACAATTAAGAGAGAATGAAAAATGAAAAAAAAGTGCCACCGTCCTTTCCTTAACTGAGCAAATATTGGATAATTTGAAAATCATTTATATATAAGTGGACTTACAGTACTTGGATCTATGAGTTCTGAGGAAGGTTGAGCTTATGTAATGAATCAGGAAGCAGTTAATAGGTATTGATGACTAGGACAGGTAAGTGCTTGCAACAGAAAGCACCCAGCCAGAGGTGAGTTACTGACAAGGTCACGCAGAACTTTTCTCTGGTGTGGTAATGACTACAAAGCAAGAATTGTATAGACAAAGAAGTAATCTGGTGACAGTGACCACTCAACTTAGAGTTTGAAATAAACACAATTAAAAATAAACTATCTTTTTTAGTAAGAAACAACAAATCAAAACTGGAACAGGCAGAGCCTACCTTAAGATGGGGCTACATCAGGCTTTTAGACTTTTAAAGTAATTAAGCATGATCTCACGATCAGTAATTTAAAGAGAGAAAATAATAGGATGCAGTTAAAATGGGTTTGATATATTTTGTTCAACTAATTTGACTATTAGTTGGAAAGTGCTGGAGCTGGCCTGCACTGCCTGAGGGAGACCCTGCATTAAATATCAGATAATATGCAAGCTTAAGTTGAGTGTGATGGTTTGCATTCATCGCAGAGAGAGCATTTGCCACATTACCAGCCATCACTACAGCTGCTACAAGAAAGGACTTATCACATTGGGCTGGTTCTTCAGTGTTACTGAAGAACAAGTTCTAGGCTAACTTTATCAAACTGCAATGCTTGGATCTTCTCTGTCTAAAATAAGTTTGAAAATGGAAAACATAAATGAGATTTTGTTAAGTGGGAAGTTCTAGGGTAAGGTAATAAAACTTGATCCAATTGGAATTTTAAATTATACATTGCTCTCTTGATTATATTAGCAATGCATTTCCATTATAGCAAAAAAGAAGTAGTTTAAGAAGAGAGTCCTATAACCAAGGAAAAAACATTGCTTATGTTTAAGGTATTATATTCTCATTTTGAAAACTAAGCAAGTGTGATATATATTCTGATTGGCAATGTGCTATTCATAAACATTACATTTTAGTTGCATGGTATTATGTTTAATCATTCATCTATGGTTCATTATTTAGAATATTTTTTATACTCAGCTCTAATTACGAATAAAACCCCAGAGAGCATGTTCGAGCATTCATTACTGTCTCCTTGCTTGTTTCCAGAAGAGCTTTCTGGGACAGGAATTACTGAGACTAGGGTGAACCGTAGGCTCTTCCGTTTGTGTGGCTCCAGAGCCTCACAGAAAGTGAATTTAAATGTTTTCTTGCTATGCCAATATGGAGAACATGTATGTACATCTCATCGACACGTGCCTTGCTGGGAATATTATCAGTTGTTGGGAAATTAGATTCATAGAGTCAGAATTTGCTTTTCCTGAATCCGCATCCACAAATATTCTGCCACCGATAGTTGTACCTGGAATAACATGTGATGTAGCTGGTTCCAAATGTCCTAAGCCCACTGCAATATGGCAAGTTTGAAATTTGCTCCAAATGCTCCAGATGAATTTGAAATTAATTCTGTTCAATAACAGCTACATTTTCAGTCCAGTTTAATTATGGTAGATTGTCTATCATAAACAAGCCTCACATTCAGCATGTATTTAAAAAGTCTTTGGCAATAAGGACAGTTGTGTTACCTGTCTTTTACAGGTAATTAAAGGGGTCATGTTTGCTAACCGATACACGAATTAACCTTATTTTACCATAATGCTCACATCTACAAGTAGAGGCCTGAGTGAGATCCAGTACTTACTGAACCCTCACAGCTGATGAAATCAGTATCTTGTTTCAATTTGTACTTCTTATTAAAAGTAAGGTTAAACATAATCACTAGATTTAATTAATAGTCATTTATATTTACTCTTCTGGGAATTGCCTATTAACATCTTCCCCCCCCCCCCCCGTTTTTGTGCCTGGAGAAAAAAGGAAAAATTAATTCGTACTTGAAAAATAGTTAAAATCTACAGGTTCTGTGGATTCTGCCTTGCTGTCACTCCCCGGTCCCCCGCCATCTCCCTTCCCCCTTGCTCCATCATCTTTTAGACTGTAGACTTGTTTCTCCACTTGCAACCCTGATCCTCAGTGATCCCCAGTTACTCAGCAGTCTCTATTTTTCAAACATGGCTTGGCTATCTCTGACTTTCCCGCGCTAATGTGGTTTCCTTTCCCCACTAAAGCCATTCATGGATTTTGCACCAGAAAATTCTTCATCTCAGTGAGTTTTGCAATGGTCCAGTGTTGCATTCCTTACTCTGGGCCCTTGGTTCTTTGTATGACCAAATACCATACTCCGATAATAGTAACCGGGGGGAAAAAGCAACATAAAATATTAATCCCCTTCTAATTTCTTTTTAAATTATTCATCCTATGAATTCACATGGAATTGTATCAATATTATTATAAACAAAACATGTAATTTTGTAGTAGTTGCTATAATATTTATTGCTTCCTGCAACTCCATAATTGGCTTTAGGATCATTTTGTGGAGTATGCAATTTTATCTTAAAAATAAAGCCTGGAGCAATTGCACAAGAGGTAAAAGGTGTGACTCGCAAACCAGAGCCCTGAGTTTGATTCCCCAGTACCACGTCAACCAGGTGTAGGGATGTATGCCTGTAATTTCAGCATTTACCATGCTGGGGCTAAAGGATTGCCCATAGTCCAAGGATAGCCTGGGATACATAGTGAGTTCAGGACCAATCCAGGATACTGAGCAAGACCTTGTCTCAAATAAATAAGTAAATAAATATAAAAATTAAGTCTAAAAACAAGCAAAACAGAAGGCCATAGTACTGGAAAATAACCAAACAACCTACTAAATCGCAGAGGGTGCTGTGTTTTTCCTAGAAAATATAAACAAAAATATAATGTCCCCCACACATACAAAACAAAAAGTTCTGTGGAGCATGAACTTGACCACCATGAGGGAATTGTTGATTCAGGACAAGCATTTAGAAACTTTTATGATAATTTGAGGTCTATGTGGTATCTAACCCAGTACATAATTTTATGTTGAACATAACAAATTTTGGGCTTGTAGAAATAAGAGAGTTTGATTTTAAATCTGGATGGGACATGCATCTGACTTGTTACAAACATGGGGGGAAAGTACCCTGACTATGCCTTAACTGTATAATGGAAATGGTGACTTGGTAAGAAAAAGAACAGCCACAGTAAGTCACCAGAAAACTTCCATGTTACCAAGTAAGTATTCATTATGGGCATCTAATGAATATTTTTTAACTCTTTACTATATGAAGTAAGCCATTAACCCTCCTCAAATTTTCTGCCATTATATTGTGAAAAAAAGAGAAATTACTATGCTGCATTTATATTTCCACATACACCAACCCCTCTAACTGCCCAGTGCAATGTCTCCTCTGGTATCTTCTACACAATGAAATGTAGCCAGACAAAGTGTATGGATTTTTCTTAATTTGCAGGAGGCATTGACATGAATTTTTGAATGTAATTAATTTCACATTGCTTATAATCTCTAAATCCTCGAAACAATATATTTACAAATTCATGTATTTAAAGCTTCACTACAAATATTATTTATTTATATGTAGATTTTCATGCTCTTCCATTTAACCTTCACAGAAACAAGAGTTATACCTTTGCAGTTGCCTGACAAAAGATTTCCAGACAAAAATTCTAAACAATAAATAAATAGAAAACCCTTATTCCCTGTTTGGTTGGATATATTTATCATAATAAAATATTTAATATTCATTCTGATTAGACTGTGCGACTAGAAGATCATGGCCTCTTGTGTTTTCACAGATACTGTATTGTCAAAACTTTCCCAGAGAGCCCAGGCCATTGACATTCTTTGAAAATGTCTCTGTGGCTATTGTGTCCTTCCTTTCAAAAAGGTGAACTTATTTTGGGGTATGTGTGATAACAAGAGAGAGAGAAATAGGTGATCTATTTCAATATTGACAGAGAAAAGGCTGTGATGTAAAAGAAAACTTTTAAAACAGATGGTTTTTGTGGATTGGTTCTGGAATGTTCACCAAAAGTCTCATGTATTGGGATGTTATGGATTCTCTGTGGAACTATGTGCTGTTAAGAGATGGGTGCCTTTTAGGAAGTGGGAGGGGTGGATTATGGGCATGTGGTGGTATATAGGTGTGTGGTGGAAGACAGGCCTATGAGACATTATAGATTGCAGGTGGATTTGGTAACTAAAACTAGAAAGGCAGGCCACTGAACCTGGAGCCAGAAGGGTCAGATCTCTGGGTCACTGGGACAAGACCTGGAAGAATTTATGCTACTTTCCCCATTCCTCTGGGACTTGGCTTCCTGTTCACAACATTGGGAGGAGCAGCCATGTGTTTCCAGTGCTGCCATCCACCCTTAAATAGACTGTGACCTGAAGCTGGAGCTAAAATAAATTTTGTCCTCCTTAGAGTTGTGGTATTCTGTCTCCACAATGATAAGTAACAAAGACAGTCACTGCTGTGACTTCACCTAGCCATGTGGTTTGTAAGCCTTTGAAACGGGTATGAGAAAGGAGCTTGGAAAGATTTGAGGATGCTGGTTTGGGAAGCCTTGGAGTACTCCGATCTGGGCTTCATGGAGATTTGGGGTTTAGATTAAAAGACCAGAATGCTGATAGAAGTGTGCATTGGACAGTCTAGGTTCAAGCAGTTTCAAATGGGAAGGACAACTATATTAGCAAGGGGCCTGAAAACTATGTGATCCATGCTCTGGTTAGAAAAAAAAATTATCAACATTTTGCCTCATATGGAACTAGTTTTAAAGGCAGTGGAGTCCACTTCACCTGGCAGAGGAAATCTCAAGGCCACACAGTGTTTAGGCTGCTATGTGCTTACAGTATTCTGGTCTAGCTAGATCTGCACTGGAGAAACAAGCAAACACAATTTTTAAGGAAATTAGCATTAAAAAGAAGCAACATACTTGCATCCAGGACTATTAAAAAAAGGGGTCTTCAGGGTATCCCAGGAATCAGCAAGATCTCAGCCTTGGTCTCTTAAAGGGTGGAAAAGTAAAGGACTTTGCTTTGAAAAAAGACTTCTAGGGCATCCTAGGAAAGTAAATCCCCAAAGAGTTCTGACATCTAAGAACTGAGGCCTCAGCAGCAGCTGTGCAAGGTTGGCCATACTATTGCTCAAGCCAGTGGCATATCTTGGAAATGTCCACATGGTCCTGGCTTTACAGGTTTGAAGAGTTATGGAGGCTTCCACCTAGATTTCATTGGAAGACCTTGGAAACCAGGCTGTGTGCCCAGAGAACAATGTGTGACACTGTAAAGGAGAAGCCTAAGGTAAAATGGAGACCCGGAAAATTTGGAAAAGCCAGGAGCATGGATCATTTTGTGAGGAAGGTTTTAGGCTGTGGGAGAGGGCAGCCCAAAGGAAAGGAGATGAAAATTACAGTAGCAGGCAATACTGTATGGGTGGGGCCACCCAACCCCCACCATCGTCACCATGGTTTACCCAGGTGCTAGACGTGGAGCAACAGGACTTAACTGTGCCCCACTGGAGTTAGAATTTGTTTGGGTCCATTTTCTTTCTGTTCTCCTTCTCCTCCATTTAGGAATGGGAATGGGTCCTCTGTGCCATTGTATATTGAGAAGATTTAACCTTTCTTTGATATTCATAGGAACTCATAGCTGAGATTCTGCCTTGTATCTCAGAGAAGACTTTGGACTTGGACAGTGTTGGGGCTGTTAACACTTTGGTAACCCTTAGAGAAAGACTGAATGTGTTTTGTTTTTGGAGGCAGACATGACTCTTTTGGGATCTAAGACGGAATATTGCAGTGTGGATGTGGAATGTTCCCTAAAAGTCCCATGTATTTGTCCATTGTTGCTAGCCACCCATAAATGGATTGAGACCTTCTGAAACTATGAATTAAATAAATGTTTGCTCCCTAAATTTGTCAATGTCAAGTATTCTGTCTCAACAATGGATAACTAAGACAATGATCATAACGATGGCCATTGAAAGAGAAAGGGAAATCAGTTGGATCTGGGTTTTCCCAAAATTATTAAAAGTTAACCTGTGGCAGGGTTTTAAAATATCGAATACATTATCTAACAATGTGTTTGTACAGTTTATGTAAACGAGTAAAGCTTTATTCAGGATTTTTTTGTAAGTTGCAAAGAGTGTGATTTTATTTTGAAAAAACAGAGGGGGTTAAATTTCTGGTAATTGAAAGAGATCCAAAAATGAGCTGTCTTATTTCAGATTTCAGAAGCTTAGATTTTTTAGTATCAATTGAGAAAAAAATATTGTGTTTGATAGAGATTAGACAAATTCATCATTTACACCTTAAGGATTCTATCATATTAAATACCTGCAGTTAGCATTTCTGATGAAACAGATGGCATAGTATTTAAAATAGTGATTCTTAATATATGAATATTTTAGTGTTACAGTGCAGTAGCAATATTCATCATAAGAACCTATATTAGGTGAAGGATCAAATATGTATAGTTTTTTTTTTACCTTAAAATATTATCTTTATCAAAAAGTGACCCTTACTATCTTCTTACTATCTGCTTACTATCTTCATGTTTGTTGTAATTTTAATAATATCTAAAGCTATTATGGAAATCCATAAAAATTGGCTTAATTTCTAAGGAAAATGAAGTTTTATGATGTTCCATAAACATTTATAGCTAGTATGAGGGAATCAAAACCTGAGACACAAATGTATTTTTAGAGATAGTTCCTTGAATTTTTAAAAATGTTTTGATAAAGGATATGACTCATTAAAAAAACGGCTAACTGAAAATATTTACAGGCTGGTGCATAAATATTTAAAGAGGATGATTGACACCTTTATCTGATATGTTTTATGTTAGGCTTGCTTTCTACTGTTTTTTACACTTCAATATTTGAAATTATTTTTACTTGTTTTTCTAGCAATCTTGAGTGACAGTCACCCTCATGACAGCTAGCTGTTTCGTGTTATCCATTGCTTGTTCCTTTTTTACAGCTCTGATGTTGGAGCTGCCTTTCTAAATTTGAAATTTGATCCTCTGACTCCTTTCCTTCAAAGCTCCTAACACCACCCACTATCTGCATAGTCAGGTTCAATTCCTCAGCATTCAAAGGCTGCCCCACTTTTTCTGTTCTGAGCTCCTACTCTTTCTCCTTGATGCAATAGGTTCAATGGACACAAAATAGACTACCATTGGGGACTGGAGGGTGCTGGAGACTCATGTGTCCTCGTGCTTTTTTGTGCCACTTTTCTCTGCTCTAAAAGCCCTTTTCTGATTCTACCTGGTAAGAAGCCAATTATCATTGTCAAAGCAGAGGTGACAACCTCAAAACTGAAGCTTCCTCTAACTTTTCTCACTAGCAAGAACTTAAAACTTTCTCTTCGTCATTTCAAACTGTGACAAAATCATTTCTGCATTTACATCAAGTGATCGATCATTGTACATGCACAACACATGGTATGAATATTATGTATAGTTATACACAATGTGAGTGTGTTACACCACAGAATAGTAAATTATGAGTCTTCCAGGATTCTTGAATCTTATAAAATAATTCCTTTGTTAATTACCTCCTCGCTCAGTCCATTTTGTGATGCTATTTTGCCCAAATAACTAAGACTAAGTAATATATAACAAACAAAAGTGTATTTCTCACCATATTAGAGGCTAGGGAATTCAAGATTAAGCAGGTTTTGTTGCCTGATAAGGGCTATTCTTTGCCTATAACATGGTGCCCTGTTGATTCACTCCTTAGAAAGGCGAACGGTGTGCACTCATGAGGCAGAAGATGGAAGGATGAAAGGGATGGGGTCCGTCTCTCAAGGTCTTTTGTAAGCAAGCCTAATCCCATGCATGAAGAAGAAGAGTTCATGACCTAATTACCCCAACATTCTACCTTTTATTTCTATCTCATTAATAACATCTGAATGTTAGATAATATCCATTCAAATCACAGTAACAAACTCTTTCTGAAATACTTTGAGACACCCCTAAAATAAAACTTTACCAACTTGATCTGGGTTGATATAGCCAAGTTGACAAATCAAAGCCACCATCACAAAACCAAATCTAACAGTCAAATTTGCCTGCATCTGTGGGTACTTTGGGGTAGTGAGGATGTTTCTGTCACTTTCTCAGTGAAGTCAAGCATGTACTTCGTATCAGTATGAAATCCTGTTCCCATGTGGGATCCTGCCCTTTCCCTGTACATGGATGTCATCTACTCCTCCATCCTTAGTGGAGTTCCTTCACCTAGGGCCAACAGCAAGACAGTTTCCAGCTCAGTAATGGTACGTGAATGTGGTTGATGACATTTGGTACCGCGGATGTGGAGTAAAGCAGGGAGTTCTGCCTGACTCTGAAACAAAATTTTACTTCGTAGGAGGAAGCTTCTGGGAAAATAAGCAGGGTTTTGTGTCCGTCTATCATTAAGCTTCCTCAAATCTCCCTTTCTCCCATCAATGCCGGGTTTACTGGAGAAGAGCTCGTGGATTATAGAACAGACTTCACTGTGTGCCAGGCTTCCACGGATGCTTACACTGCTCTTCATCAGCCCTTTAAAAATTTGTTCATACTTGAGCTCTTTTTGTTGCCCGCAATTCCTGTTCGCACTTCCTGCTCCCATATTCTGTCCGTGGTAGAAGGGCCCATGTGCCCCGACTCTGTAGAGGAACTTTAAGTGCCTGTTGACTGTCTCAAGAACTCATAATTGGGATGCTGTCTACAAAGGTAAGATCTTATAGAATATCTGGGTTGCATGTAAATAGATTGGGAGCAATATACTCCCGAGTTTTTTTTTTTTTAAGTATCCTGAGTAGAAACCGCACTCTATAACATATAAAGAATTTTGACTTTCATTAAGGTTTGCTCCAAAATATAACACTAAAACATTTGTAGATAGTATAAATAAGTTCGTTACATTCCTTTTAAGGATTGCATAGTAGTCCATAAATCACAGTAGAAATCTATATGCTAGCATATTCACCTAATAAAAATAATTAGGAGACTTATTTTAATGCAAAAATGCTACATGTAGTTACTAGAAAGGATAAAAAAGTAATATTGAGAGAAAAGCAAGTTTCCTTACCAAAACAAGTCAGACTTATGTTAAAGTTTCAGAATCAAATGTAGCTGAAGTTAGGAATTATTTCTTACAATGAAGTTTCTGAGCAGAAACACATAATGGAAATATTCATGTTTCTGTCCCTTGTTACCATAGAAGTGACAGAAAACATTGTCAATGAATCGTTCATGGGCAACCACATCCATATATATTTAATACTAGGCTCTTTGTTAACATTTAGGAACATATATTTTTAATTGTTATTTCTGTACCTGGACTTATATAGATTGATACATATTGGGTAATGGATTCAGCAAGGAATTTACTAAGCATAGCATTTCAGCTTTGTTTTAAAGAATTAGTAGACCTTTATCTTTCATGTGGAAAATGAGAAATTACAGGCTCAAAGGACAGCCTGGATTAAGGCGTGTGAGTATGGACTTTCTTCCTGAATTGAAGAAAGTGTCCCTCACTTGCATTATGTATATATTTCTAGCATTTGTTGTATTTTTTGCTACATAGAACCTAATAATAGTGAATCAACAGCCAGATGAAGAATCACAAAACCAAAGCTTTTAGCATCTTTCTAAGGTCCTCTATAAAATAAAACACATAAAAGCAACAATATCTAACATACTCACATTTGACCTTGTTCATCACCTATCTCTCACTCTCACCATGAAGCAAAGAAAGATACGAAGAGGTTATATCACACTACAACAGGTCATTTTTGTTAAGTTATGCTGAGCTACAAAACTGAAAATCTTAATAATGACTCGCATTAGTGTGCTTGACATGGTCCCATTGTTTAGCCCTTATTCAAATGTTAGTTAAGGGATGAAGGATGATCTTGGAGCTTCGTTATTTTCAATGTAGAGGACAGAAGAGTTTGTATGGGGAAAAAATCATCATCTACACTAGAGCCTGGGACTGGAAGGACTTTCCACGTCTCTCTACCTGCAGACAATGACAACCAGGACATAGGTCTCATCTGGCATGGTGACCAATGCCCGAGGACTGGCAATGTAGTTCCATTCTGTGCCAGAAAAGTAAAACTTGCTAAATACACTGCATTTCTCATCTATAATCATCATTGCTAAAAGGGACTTTATAAATAAAGTACCTACATAAATAAACTATACAGAAGAATTAAATAAATAAATTAGGATCATCATAAGAAAAATTACCATTTCAATGTTTTCTTTCAGTACTTTTCTAAGAATGTATTTTATTACTAAAATGACTTTGTCTGAACACTGTGGAGTACCTTTATTAACTTAACATTTTGATATGCGTTTTTAATTATATGATGTACAGTTAATTATATCACATACAGGTAATTTATTAGCTTCATTTTATCACAGCATATGTATATGCCATAATTTTCTAACAATTCTTATCATTGAGATTTTTGTCTCTAGTCTTTCATTATTAGTCTCTCTATAAAAGTACTTACATGAATTTCAATTTTTGTCCTTGGGACCACTTTATAAAAGAGAAATTATTGTTAAAATATAATGACAATTTTTAAGGCAGTGTGAAATTATGTCATTTTTCCCCAGTTTGTAATCCAGCCACTAGTAGAGGATAAAGTGCATCTTTCAAACCTTTAGTTAGTTCTGAATGAGCAACTTGGCACCAAGAAGCTAAAATTTGCCCACCCCCTACCACAGAGCATGTAAATACCCAAGGAAGAGCAAAATGAAACCATGAACACCTTTGCCTGTAGAATGAACATGAATTTGGTGTTTCCTAATTCAGATGTCTGGTGAGACTTCCTGAGTGATTGGATTTGTGAACCATCGCTTCCCATAATATAATACAACTGTAAAAAAAACTCTGTGATTTATAGTTAAGACCAAAGTTATGTGTCATTATTACAGTCTCTCCCTCCCACTCTGAAGATATGCACATAATCTGTTGAGGTTGGAAAGGAAGAATAACAATTTTAACTCTGCCATCAAATACTCAGCTTCAGAAATTCCTCTGGCTTGAATCACTCTGATTATAGTAAACATTTCGCTTTGCAAAACTTCCTTCATAAATATCGCTAGACATGTCAGGAGCTAGTATTTCAGTCAATATAGACATCTTAAAGATCCGGCTGTGTTTTCAAGTAATCAACATGTTTGTATGTTTTCCTGATGTGGTATAGTTTTTTCTGTCCTTGATGACGATCTCAAGTTAGGCAACAATTAATAATGTATGTGCATCTGTCTTAGTACGCTCAGAGTAAGAGTGGGTTAGGCACATGCTAAATGAATTCAGCTGCGACACATAGGCTCCTCTCCTGAGTTCCAAAAAACACATCCAGAAAGATGGCATTTATCAGACAAATGTTAACAATTCTTGAGGCAGGAGTTTTGTTAAGAGAAATGCGCACTTGCACACACACAGAAAAAAATCACTGACATTTTGTCTTTAAAAAAAAAAAAAACATGCCCCAAAGTCATTGTTAATTGGTTCTTCTGTGTAGTGTAGATGTTTACCATGTGAGCACAGCAAATTGACTCCAGGATCTACATAGAAATCGCCATGCACCTGAGTGTTTTTCTGGAGAGTCCAGGCCTGAATAAGCAGTTGTTTTGGAAAGTGGTTTTACAGTCTAACATTTGCAGCCTGCACTTGATCTCGCTGTCAAATGCGCGCTTCCCTACTGGCAGTGTCACACATGGCTACGTTGCTGTGTTTAGAGGGCAAAGTAGAGGAAAAACCCAGCGTGGCGCTGCCGGGGCACACTCACAAATGGTTCAAGTCGGCCGACGGAAAGTTTGTAAATCATGATCCGAAAGAGATTGATGATGTTTGTGGAATATTCTCTCAGGGTGCCAAAGAGGTGTTTGTTCCTGAGGCTTAAGAATTATTTTTGTGGAAGGCTTTTATCATTAAAGTTGATGATGTGCCTGAAATGAGAGAGAGAGAGAGAGAGAGAGAGAGAGAGAGAGAGAGAGAGAGACTTGCAACGCCACAATTATTTGTATTCTTTGCCTGACAAAAGCTTTCATCATCTATCTCACTGACAGTTATGACTTGTTCAAGTTTTCTTCAGGGTGTTTGTTACAAACGTGAAATTCATTGTTTTGCGATTTGCATCTTTGTTTGCAAGGTATATGCAATCTGCAGCTGGAAGCCTCCGCAGCACGCTCCGAGCACTAGATCTGCTTTACATACAGTAGGAGACTTTTTAAAGCACACATCCTTGGTGTACGATAAATTACTTCTTTTGTAGAAGTCGGATTTTCTTTTTATGAGGTGATAAGTAAGGATGGCTCGAACCGAGGTGAGAACAGTGCCTAAATTGGCGAACAGTATGCACAGTCTTGTAATGGAGTGTTTCATTTTGCTATGTGTATCACCCATGCACATGGGCCAAACATGAGTTTGAAAGAATTAGGCAGAGTATATGAAATTTCTAACTAAACTTACAGGTCTAAAAGCTCTGGTAAAGATGACTTATTAAAAAGGGAAAGATAATAAAGCTCTTTTAGTTATGATGAATCCAACAAAATTTAGTTTGCTTTTATTTCCTTATGGGTATGTTGGAAGAATCCCATTCAAAAGTGGTCGCTGGTATAAAATTAAACTTTAAAGTAATGTGTCTTGCTCTGAATCCATTTTCAATTATTTTCTCTAATCTCATGTCGTAAACCACTGAAACATGCTATAGGGTCATATTTCATAGAATTTGGTTGTTTCATTTATTTCTTTGATTACTAAGCAGATACATGGCTGAAAAGGGAATGTGGTCCTTGGAACTACCAACTTAGAGTGTTCTTAAAAGCCAGGATCTCTATTAAACATTGGAATAATTTCAAATTCTTGATTTAGATGGTGATTTGAGCAGAAATTAGAGAATTTAGAATCAGAAGGGGGAAATACGAAGTGTTTGGGGGTTAGCAACAAAAATGTCATAATTTTTGAAGCTCTCTTTCCATAAAACACAGTCAAAACCCATTTATGTCTAACCTTTGCTCTATAATCAAGGAAGATTTTTTAATCTAGCAAAAATTAGTGGACTAAAAGAAACTCACTATTTTATTCACAGGTTCTTGTGGGTTTACCAAGTAAGAATTGCTAAATTTATATAAATTGCCAGATTACATAAAAAAGATCAATCCACTGGGGATATTTCAACTTAACTCAAAAATCTAAGACAAATATCATGGAGGAGTCATAGCTCTAAAGCAGAAAATTCCATTTCTTTATTTCTGTATGTCTTGGAGTGTGATTTAATGTCTGGGTATTATTTTCCTTATGAAATCAAAGAATTATAATAGATGAATATGCAGAGCTTAAAATCTACAAAGATTACTTGAATTATCATCTACTATCATCTCTCTCTCTTTCTTTTTCTCCCCCCCTCTATTTAACTAATGCAAAAGCCACTTATTTAATAATGACTTAATCTAACAACATTCAAACAACATGCAATTTGAGACCATCATGTCAGTGAAGTGAGTCAGACATAGGTTAAATATTACATCGTTTCTCTCATATGAAAAACCCAGAATACAGTCATTTTGTAGAACTACATGGAAAGGGGATAGTGGGACCTCGTGGGGAAGGAGAGGTCATAGGAAAGTCACAAAGACAGAAGAGGGTTTACAAATTTAGCTTGATATGTATGTGCATAAAATACCCAAGTTCAATTTGAATGTTATGTATTACATTTATAAAGAAAAATAAAACCAAAAACAAGAATGCTGAATGGTTTTACTTCACTATAATAACTAGTTTCTTAGGCATCAATTCTTAATATTTACATGAACTAGCATATATTATTTTATAATAGGTGGAATTCTTTAAATAATAAGCTTTAAATGCAAATCTTCTAATAAAGAACCAAAAGCAATGACTGTATAAATTTTTACAGGCTATAATAATATTTAAAGATCACTTGAGGAAATTGGATATTTCTTCAGGATTAAATCACAAGAACACTTTCTTATTGCAAGTTTTATTTCATCTTACTTTCACTACAAACACTTGCTAATTCCAGTAATATATTCTTAAAAATGATGTATGTATTACAAATATGTTTGACATATCTTGTTTGTTCCAATATACTATTTAGTTAGTCTATATTTGGATACTCATTTCCATTCACCTAAGAAAAGTTGAGTATTACTTTGTAACAAAATTATATTACAAGTGGATTAGAATGTATTTAGCTATAAAAATATATTGGCTTTATTTTCTCCAAGAATTATATGAAGAATAATTCATCTAAATTTGGGTGGCTTACCCCTTATTAAAAAAAAAAAAGAAAATGGTTTCAAAACCATCAAAATGAAGTTCCAATAAATGTGGTAATGTGTTTAATGTCTAAGAAAGAAAAAGGCAGCAGATGACATTTGGAACCTAGCCTCACTCCAGAAGCTCATTCTTGGTGTTGCCAAGAGGTGTCCTGCTCTCTACTCGGAACAAGGTCGCGGTGTCCTTCATACATAAACAAGCTCACAAGCTACCAACATCAGAAGATGTTACTCAGTGACCACCACGAAGCGGGACAGAAACTAGTCTGATTAATTATTGTCTCTGTATCCATGGCTGACCATAAATAATAACATGTGTATTTTGGAAATATCGGACACACAAACACACATACACACACAGAGATGTACACACATATTCCCCACTCTCAACAAACAAGAGTGATTGCTGCTTCTTTTCTAATTACAATTGATTATATCTTATCACTGTCTAGAAAACCCTTAAGATTGCCATAGAATTGTCCCATTCTCTGACAACCCACATTCGAGTTTTCCCTTTTTGAATATTTGTGAAAACTTACACAACTCAGATCACATTGTCAAACAAACAGACAGTCATGGCTCCCAATGGAGTATAGTGTTCGTTTACCTCTTTGCCATGGAAAAGAAATCCAATTCTATTTAATTTCAGATGTTTTCCTGGTAATCTGGGGGCAGGAAATAACATTGACAGCATACTCTCCATTCTTGAAGGTCTGTGTTTTATAGAAGCCACATTAATGTGTATAAATGATTTTAGACAAAAATGTATAATTGGATAAGATTCTAGGCATCACGAAATTATCCATAATGTCATCTCCTCATTCAGATGCAAATTATATTAACATTAACTCCTCACCTTTTACAACAATGCCCTTTGAAAGATACTTTCATGTAAATATTTTTTAATGTTCTGAGAAGTCTGTCATTAGATATTTCTTTCTTGTTTATTCCGTTTAACATCCTGGTGAAGGTGTGCAGGATGTTTTTAAAGTCTCGTTTGATCTATAGGGCAACAATAATATTTTTTCATTCATTTTAACAGTAGATGATAAAGTTAAACTTTTTAATTCACTTAAAATATTTATTGATCCTATTTTGTGTTGAATACCCTGATCAATACAGATGAAAGTCCATTGTCATGAATCTCATAACCTAACCCTATAATGAAAAACAATAGGTAATGTAAATAACTAAAATATGTAGATGGCAGTTAGTCCTATAGAAAAAATAAATTAAGGAGGGGACTTCCAGTGCGGGGTGAGGGCTGCAGTCATAAGGAGCATGGTTTGGGAAATTTATCTGAGAGAAGATCAGACACAGTCAGGAAGAAAGTCCCAGGAATGAGGGAGGAGCCAGCTTGAAGGAGCTACGGTTGTGTAAGCCCAAGGCTGGGTGGACCTGTGTGTACAAGGGCAGCATAGGGGGCATCCGGTGCGTGTGGAGACACAGCCCCAGAAAAATACAGAATCTAAGTCAGAGGTGGAAAGAGGGGATAGAAAGGAAGCTTGCAAGACAAGAGAAGCCCAGGAGGGTTTGCCTAGAAGAATGTTCTGATGAGACTTAGATTTAGGAGGATCAGTCTACCTTGAGGTAGAGAAAATTTAAAATCCCAAAGGAAAAAATAGCAAATTATTTCAACAACTTGTAAGAGATAATGGCATGTAAGTGATAATGGCAAGTTGGATACCGAGTTCTAGCTTTGTAGGGAAAATGAAGGGGCTGTGATCTAAGCAGAAGACTGTGAGGATGGCAGGGCTACGTTATGGATTATGAATTTTGCAAGGTTTGAGTGGCCTGTGATTTGAATCCAGAAACGTTGACTGCAGAGCTCAGACCCCATGAAAAATACATTATTATAAACTACCAAGGACCAGTATAAATTATTTTCAAATAAAGCTCACTTATTTTCAGTTTGCTTTTTCTGAAAGATGACTATTTTTATAAAGTTACCCTATTTTTCCAAATGATTACTTGTGAGTTAGAAGATTGAGAACTGGTCTCATTTCTTAGAAGCACTAAAGATTTTCCTTCTAAAAGTAATAAGCTATGACCAATTATGTGCACTTTTTTCAATTAAGTGGCAATTTAATTAACTATTTCCCTTAGCACACAGACATTTTAATGACATGATGATGTTTTGGAAGAAGCAGAATATTGCCTAGATTGTGCGTTGTGTATCATTCTGAAGCAATTTTTGCTGCATTTTTTTTACAAATTGTATAAGTTGAAGTTTTGATTAGCATAATTTATGTACATATACCTATTAAAAGTCAGTAGATATTTCTTGATATTTTGCTGTCTTTAAAGATAATTATTATTACCAATCAGTTTCCTAAGAAGAAATATTCTCTCTGTCAATTCATCTCCATCTGCTTTTACATACTGCAAAATTGTAATCATCCATAATTTGTGATACATTCTTGCCAAACGTTGCTAAAACAATTTGGAAAGTGCCAGACAGGGATCTTTGCCAGCTTACACACATTGCAGATGCTTTTGTTCTTTATAGTTTCTCCAGAAAAGTTGAATATGAAGGTTATTTTTGATAGACTTTTTATTTAATTCTGAACTAACTATGACAGTCAATTCCCTCTTATCTGTCTAGAACTGATGACAGTTTTTTTTTCCCCCAAAGAGTTAACACATTTGGTGAAAGTACATTTTAAAGCCCACAAATAAGACAAACTTACCCTTACTGAGAAACAATTAAGCTGTGAGCTCCTTAATGTCCTTGAATACATAGTTTGGACTCTCCAAATCATGGTTGACTTCTTGGTACGTGGTCCTCATCTCATGCGTGATGAGAGATTCTAGAGAGATAACCTACTCAAATGCTTTAGACGAAATAAAAAGAGACTCAGGTGGTTAGGTCAATATGTCACATGGAGCTTTTACGCTTTTTCACAGAAGTTAGGAAGAAAAAAAAATGCACGCAGAAAGCCATGCTTACCTGTTTTCTGTAGACAATGTAAATCCATCTTGAACATAGATATGATGACAGCTATTGAAGGAAAATCACTTTCTTTTTTTACTTTTCGAATGTAACAAATGAATGAATTTATGTTCTCTCATTCTCCACTGCTCTGCACTTCCAAGAAGCAACATTCTCCGCAAAACTGCCCCCAGCTCATTGGTACCACATCTTAACCTATAGTACTTTCTTGACTGTCACAACCAAGCTATTTCTCTGCAAGGCTGTAACAGGTCACCACAGATCTGCTTTATGTCAAAACCAAAACAGCTCCATTCCTCACACAACTTGACACGATTTGTCATTCACTTCCTCTTGAAATATTTTCTCTTCCACTTTTAACACCCTCCTGATTTGCCTCTATTTCTGGCACCTTCTTTGCCACAGTTTTCTTCGGAAGTTCTTCCTCTACTTCCTGACAACAAGATGTTGGATGTCTGAAGGCTTAATTTTTAACATTCTCTTGTCTCGTTCCACTTTCTCCCTAAAAGATCTTAGATACACCCATGGCTCTATATAGAGCAATGTGCTGGTAGCTGCTCTGAAAGTTCTTGGTCTAGACTCACTGTTGTCCTTCACCTGTCAACTGACTTATTTTTCTTCATAATATGTGTGCCGTGATGTCTTTAGGTATCTCAAAATGACTATAACCTGAAGCTGGAGGAATGGCACAGCGGTTGAAGTGCTAGCCTAGCAAGTGCAAGGCCTGGGGTTTGATTTCCCAGCATGATAAATACTGGGCATAGTGGCACATTCAGGTAATCCTAGCACTCGGGAGGCTGAGGCAGGGGGTTACCATGAGACCATGGCTAGCCTGGACTGCATAGTGATTTGAGAACCAGTTGAACCAGAGAGCGAGACTCTGTCTCAAAAAAAAGACAAAATGGTTGTAACACAAACATTTACGTCATCATGACCAGATATCTATTTTTTTCTAATCCCAGGCCTTCCTTACCAAAGCAAATAGTGGCAAAATCAGCTTGAGTTATGAGAAGAAAAACAAACAAAATATAACAGACATAGTTGACTCCACTCTTTAACTCACTCCCACAGCATACGTCAAGAAAGTTCCTAAAAACATGTATTCTATGGTGCCTCTGACCACTTCTTAGTAACTATGACCTCGGTCAAATTCATCATCATCTGTGGCCCAATTTACTTCAATCTCCAAATATCTTTTACTCCTCTGTTTCTCACTCTAGTTCTTCTTACCATCTTTCCAGGAAAAAAAAAAATCAGGTTTTATTTTTGAGATTTTTAAGTAAAATCAAATTTCTGCCAAGTTTTCACTGCAAGAAGATAAAATCTGTTTTCTTTCCCAGACGTTAAGGCTGTAGGTGGTGTGGGGCCTCCACACTCCTATCCCCTGTTCACCTGGCCCCGTCTCTCTTGATCTCTTGACTCAACCTGGACAGCCCAGACTCAGAGCACTTGCACCCACGGTTTTTCTTGAAATTCTCTCTCTCTCTCTCTCTCTCTCTCTCTCTCTCTCTCTCTCTCTCTCTCTCTCTCTTTTTGGGGGGGAGATCTCCAGAAAGCTGAAAAACCAAGTAGCCCTTCTTTTAGCCTAATCTAAAAAATTCTCCCATCTGCACACAATCCTTCTGAAGGATGTGGAACGATTTCACTACTTTGCATTGTTTGATCCTATCTGACATCATTTGTTTGCTTCCGTTTCTAAAGGTCTGGGCAAAATGTCTACCTCTTCCACTCCTCGCACACAAACCTGGTAGCGGTAACTGTTATTCTTTTTATATCTAAAACCAAGAAAAGGATGGAAACATAGATAGAATTTTGAAAAACATTTATTGGTTACCTCAAAGTAAGGTTAGCAGAAGCAGGATCTGTATATTAGTTGATGAATCAGTGTTTATTGCTGTATTTTTCTACAATTATTTGTTGACTTCATAAACCCTCCTTTGGATTCTAGCCATTGTATTTATAAAACTTATAAAACTATTGATATTGGTAAAACTTGTGTTACTTATCTCTTATTAATAATCACAAAAAGTTGGTAAAATATTTTTAGATTTTGTGCTATTGCAATTGTAACTGTGGCTGTATGCACACTAAGGAGAAAAATATTTCTAGTTTAATAAAATCTTAACAGATTCTAACTCTTTTATTATGCACATAAATACTAGCTAAAAGTAGTCTGCAAAAATATTTTTGACTAAGAGGCATTAATGTTTCTTAATTGAAACTAAATATTTTCTTTTTAGTTGAGAAGTAGAAATAGAAACAATCCTCTAATTACAAAATTCTGAGTATCTTGTTGGACACTAATTATGTTTGCACTGGAGCTCCAATTTTAAAATGAGCTAGAATTAATCTTGATGGAATCAAAGAAAAATCAGAAATGACATGAGAAAGTAGCTTACAAATGCACAGCAATTTCTACTTACGGTTCATATTCGTTTAAGTAGTCAGAAAAATGGATTCCAAGTTCTTAGTACACACTGGTTTTATTACAATGGTCTATTTTTTTCTTTCAGATAGTTATATTCCTCAACCAACTTTTTATCTTAGTTTTATAACAAATATATGAATTTTCACGCAATTATATTAATATCAAATGTATTCTAAATAAAAATAAAATCCTAATTTTTAAACAGAATGCCTAAATTTCAGTGTAAATTTAAACTTTATACTCAGTTTTTGGCATTAGTTACCTTTTGATTATGATCCACTGTGTGATCATATTTTTGTCATAAGATCTTATACAAGTCAGGTGGTGGTATACAACTATAATCCCAGCACTATGGTAGGCTGAAGATGTAGAATCACAAGTATAAACCCATCCTATACAATTTAGTGATATAATGAGATTCTGTCTTAACATAAAAAAATAAATAAAAATGTCTGAGGATAGAGCTCAAAGTGAAGACCTTGAGATCGACCAAATATTGCCAAAAAAAGATTGTACAGAAATTATGTATATATTTTAGTTTGGGTTCTTTCAAAAGACAGAACTTACAGATTTTATCACAAAAGTGTCTACTAGGAAGGCTTACAAATCCAAGGATAGAGGTGGTCCAAGATGGCTGCTCAGCCGTGAAGTAGATCTCCCGTCTGGGACTGCAGGACATCCGGAGAGGTGAGAGTCGGCTGTAGATCTCAGGTGAAGACAGAAGCCTGAAGATTGGAGACTGAAGAGCAGCAACGGGCAGACAGGCACAAGTCCAGACTGGAGCAAATCTGTGCTGACGATCTCTGGCTAGTAGCAAGTTGGTGTCTGTAGACAATTGCAAAGGTGAGAGCTTTCCCAGAGGAAGAAGTTGCAATGACCTTCCCACTTCCTTTTAAACTGTTGGGGTTCCAGTTGACCCTCCCACATCTAGGTGGGTGCTCTTCTGTCATCAGCCAGCCTACAAATCACTCACACTCTAATCCAGACCCGTTCTTGATCCGCAGTCTATAGTAGATCACAAATCCTAATACTAATGGAGGTATGGTTCCTGATTCCCTCAAGTTGACCTAATCCCTTCAATGAACACAATATTCATACACTTTGTCTACTGGTGTGCATGTTTGTGTGTGTGTGTGTGGGTGGGTGTGTGTGTGTGTGTAGTGTGTGCTATGTTTGAGAGATAAATATCACTCCAGAAATCTCATTTCTTCAATGGCGGCACTTCAGAAAGGGTGATTGGCCCACTGAATGATAAGATAAATTGTTAGGAGGTGGGGCTTGATCAGAAGATCAATGTCATTGGACACATGACTCAGGAGGGTGGCTCCTGTCTCTGGCTCCTCCCTTCTCTCAACGCTAATGCCGCAGGGTGAGTGGCTCCATTTCTCTCTGCCCTTCTACCAACCTGCTTCTGCCTTGGAGCCAACCTAAACTAAAGAAATTTAGCCATGAAATAAATTTCTGAGAAGTCTTTCTACATTAAATTAGGAGTTTTGGAATGTTGTCTCAATGACAGAAAAGTACCTAATAAAGTGTAATGTTTCTAAGTAATAAAAGTAATTTATATTTTTTGGTGTTCAATGAGTTTCTAATCCAATAGGAAAATGAAATAGCCACAAACTTATTTGTGAAATATAGAAGCAGGCATAATTCACCACACACAATAATAAAGTAATATTTTCCATAGAGCATTCATTATAGAAGCTGTTGTTACTGATATGCACATGATCTTCATAGTTTCATGAGATCGGTGTTACTATAAATTTTAAAACTCATTTCTCTCATTTTTTAGTGTATATATGCAACACACGATGGTTACATTGAACTTGAGAATTCTGTACACATACATATCACATGAAAGTCACACTTCTTCCTCTCCCCCATCTCACTCTCCTATTCTCTGCCTTACCTCATATCAGAGAAACCATGAAGTATTAACTTCTTGGAGTTTGTTGCTACTACAATTTAAATCCCTGTCCTAAAGTAAGGCGACAGGATCTGAGAAATGTTAAGTAACTTACTGAAGATCATGCAATTTATATTTTTCTTGGAATATTTGCCTGGATCTTGTGATACCGATTCTATGTTTGATGTCCTTTCCAAGGACAATCTACTACTTTTCATTGTGAATATCAGTCTGTAAATGCATTTGTAAGGAAGTATTTTTGAAGAAATTAGAATGGCAAAAAAAAAAAAACCACAAACCAAAAGAAAATGTTATCAACAGAGATTAGCTACTAGACTCAAGCAAGCACATGCAAAAAAAAAAAAAAAAAAAAAAAAAAAAAAAAAAAAAAAAAAAAAACATTTATTATTACTCTGCATTTGCTTAGTACTTGACATGGTGTAAACTATTAGCACATGACTTTAATCCTTAAAAATGGTTAATTAGACATTATCGGTGCTGAAAGTCAGGATCAGATGATATTTAAGACCAATGGTCTGATTGATCTCATCCCGGTCCTTAAGAAAGAGTGTAGGTAGAGAAATAAATGTACCGGGAATGAAACTGTGATGTATTTCCACAGTAGAGGAGTCTGACAGGTGAAAATGAATCAAGGTAGCAACTAGTGCTGGAGATGGGAGAAGTGGGAGGACTTTCTTCCCAAAGGAGCCAAGAGAAAAAAAATGTTTAATTTCTTCAGTAAACTCGACATGGTCGCATATATTTAATGGGTATAGATTGATTTTATTTTTAAGCCTCTTTCTACCAGTGGCAAAAAAAGAGATTGAAGGATAGCATAATGCATAGAGTTGTAGACAGGATTCTACGGAGGTAAGGTAACGGCAAAAGAAATTTGAGAAGTGTTTCCGTGTATTTCACAATTAATTAAACTTTAAGAGAGCTGTTTGTTTTAATCTCCACAAACTATATTCAATGGATGTAATTTTGTGTTTTTCATATTGAGCTAAATACTGTTTTCAACCTGCACAGTTTGCCATACTCTATGTAACTCTTCTCTACGAAGAACAGCAGAAAATTTACAAGAAAACTTTCTGTAGCTAGAATGAAATTTGGAACTTAACTGATAAATTACAATGTATTATTTTTCATGTTATAAAATAATTGCCTACATCTATATGTTCAGCTGAAATATAGGTATCAACAATCTGTAAGAATATCCTTCAGCAGATTTGAGGTGGCTTATATAAGACTAGAAATTAATTGATTTAATAAAAATATTCAGCTATCTTTTAGAAATAAATGGACCCACATTAATAGTACGTCAACCAGTTCAGTTACCTTTTTTAAAAAATTAATTATCATGATCCATTTCTTTAAAAAAAATGGTTAAATACCCTGCCTCAAATAGTTTTTTCCCATGCTCTACTAAATATTGCCAAAAGTTTTAACCTCATAGTAACCATAAACAATGCTTAAATGATGCTGTAATTTTGCAATCTGGGACTATTCACAAATAAATTATTCAGCTAAAAGTGATGTCTCTACTACAGCAGTTTTCCCTCATTATCTCATGCCGAGATGAAGGAAAGGAAGGAGAAACGTTGAGCTGATTCATACTATTGCCACAGTTAAACTGTCCTCTTATTAATCATAATGTTGTTTGGTAAACTAAAACGGGAATATTTATAACAATCTCAAATTTGTTTTCAACGCAGGCATTTCTCACAAAATGAAAATTTGTAATTTGGAAGATGCTCCCTTTTTACACAGTTAAGAATATTCTAGATGAAATTGCACTGCCATGTTACATAATTAAAAGCAGAAGGATATAATACGCATATTTCCTATCACCAAGTCGTTTTGGGTTTGGGTGGCACAGGGGGATGATTGAACCCAAGGCTTTCATGCTGACCTACACATTTAGTTTTTAATTATTTATCAATTCATTAATATTTGGAGACAGGATCTCATTAATTTACTAAGTTTCCAAGGATAGGCTTGAACTCACAACATTCCTAGAGTTCTAGGATTAGAGTCACGTGCCACCACTGACTGTATACTGCTTATATTCTGTGTATACTATCTGATATGATACAAAAGATTTGAACTTTCGAAATATGTGTTGATACATACACTAGATTAGGTTGAAAATCAAATTTTTGTTTTCAACATTAGAACTTCAAAGGAAATATGTTATGTGATCTGGTTCTTCGAAAGAGTTTCTCACTGCAAATGCCCGTGGGCGACAGTGACACGTGAACACTGTATCTTTTAGCACACAAGGATATTTATAAGACTCCTCTGGAGTCAAATCATAAAACCCTCTGACACCACTTGATCCATTATAAAAACACACAAGCAGGAGACTCTCCAGATCCCGACTCAATCAATACAAACTGACTACACATTTGGACAATCCCAAAGCTTCTTATTTAAAGCTCTTTAGAAAACTGCATTTGATATTAAACAAGAACATTTCATTATTTTATTCTGGAAATACACACTGAAAATATGAAATAAAGATTGCGCACCATAGACCAAGCCACAAAGATTCTAAAGCACCTCACTTTTGTCTCTCATTTTAACCCCTGGGTGCTTTCTGAAAGTCCTCCTACATGAGTTCTGATCATGTCTCTTCCTTCCCCAAATGGCAGGCAGAACAGCCTCTTTGAAACACTGGAATGTGATCTTTTATTCCTCAAGTTCTTTGGCTTATTCCTCAACTTCTTTGCATGAAGATTAGGGTGCATATCAAGGTTTCTGAGGCATCATGTGGCCTGTCTCTGTATCTTTCATCCAACCTCTTTACCTTTTTCTTTTTCCAGGATAACTTTGCCCCAACTCTCCGCACCTCTTTAAACTTTTGCAAACAATATCACTCATGCTCATCTCAATACCATAAAACTATTGGCTCTCTGTCTTGTTTCAGCCTACAAGTAGCATCTCTGTAAAGTTCTAAGCAGCTCTCCAAGCTGACAGAGATGTTCTGTCATATACATCACCAAACTCTCTCCTTGGTCTCATTGGTCCTCACTGCACAGGTGATGTTCATTTCCCCTCTGCTAATTGTACACTGTACATGGGAGGGCATGTCTGATATTTGTTGTGATATCCGAGACAAATATCTGACCCATTGTAGTCACAGAATAAACACTTTTAAAAAGGAAACAATTTTAAACAGTTCTTTATTCAAGTGCTAGCCAGGCCCAAACCTGCTTCTGAGATCAGACAGAATTTGCCACGGCTCAAGTAGTACATGTTGTTGGCATGTTGTTTTTCATTTAAATGCTTTAGCTATATATTTATATTTTTTCATCTGAATTGCATATCCCTAGAGGCATCCTCAGTGATTTTCTCCTTATGATGTTTTCCTTGACTCTCTGAATGTGACTGAAGTCTATCTTTGTTCAGCATGCAGTTTTCTATCTGTTATTTGGAAGGCCCTTTGTGTGCAATATGTATTCTTTGACAGCAGGAACTGTACGCTATTTATCTTTAATCCTTCTGTCATGGCTCACATAATAAACAATCAAGAAACACTTGGGTTTGACTAGGGAACATTGTTGAAGGTAAGTGTAACATATTCTAAGTTAATTACCTCAAGAAAACTTATATACAATGCAGATACTACTCCAAAAATAAATTGTCTGTTATTTGTAAATGAGGATAATAGTTTGACAAATGGTAGAATTGCTGTCAAGTGTGGATCATTGATGAGGGATACTCTTCCCATTGCCTAGGCACATGAGAATTAGAGAACAGGATAGAAAGAAGAAATACCCCAAAAGGGTTCACTTGTACTCATGTCAGCCAAATGTGGCATTCACTTAAATGTCTACAAGCAAAAATACCAAAATTTAAAAAGAGGACACCTGGCCCTTTGAATTTTCAATATGTACAACAGCTAGCTATGTTCTAAACAGATGTTTACTCAACACCCGATATTGTTTAGATCCGATACCTTGATTATTCCTGGAAATTGACAAATGTCATATACATTCAAAAGTAAGCTTTCTGAATTTAATAAAATATATGGTATAGGATATGTTAATCTTGTAAATAAAGATGTTATGCAGCTGAAATTGCCAGATAATGATTATGTTACAAAACTATCCATTACTACACTACATATCAAATAAACAGTATTTTCTATGTACACATGGTGTGTGTGTGTGTGTGTGTGTGTGTGTGTGTGTGTGTGTGATATCCTATAGAAGAATCAACATGTACCATAGAAAGACCGTTTTTCCTCTAATATGAATATTCACAGCAGTTAAAAACAGCTTATTATTTTTAATTTTTTTCTTTTTAGCCACAGAAAAGTCAATTGTTTATTTACCTATATCAACATTTTAAAGTCTAATTTTAAATTTTTAAATAGGAAAAATGGCTGCTCTTTCATTCAAACAAAGCAGATTCTAAATAAATAAACTGAGAAAAGGTGATAGATACACAGAAGATCTTATTTTTTTTGCTAACCATAATGCAGTTGAAAAACATCCAAACTCATTACGAATCAAGTAGTTCCACCTTGCCCTTCTCGGGCACTCCTTTTTCATAATTTATTATGAAGCTGAGATAGAGCTGAAAGAAATGCATGCCTCTGGTTAGCCCTTAAAGACAAATATGTCTACCTAATAAAGATGAGGACCAGCTTTGGATCAATGAACTAGGAGCCAGTATTCCTACAATTAATTCATGAATCTTTGACTGATTTTTACATAGATCTGGGAAGAGCCACTTAAGCTCTTATATCTCCACTTTGCAACGTGAATAACAACACAGCCCATGCATTGCTGAACTCTGGGCAGTTTAATTCTTTGCAAAAGCACTTTAAGATACTTTGATGAGAAGTACTACATTAAAGCAAATTATTACTGTTATTCATTAATCTCTTTGTAAAACATTGTGAAAAAAGGAAAGGACAAACTCATTTCATGCTAGATAAGGGGTGATGGAAATCACTGATGTAGTCAGACTTTTCGGGGTAAACAATTTCTGCTCCACAAGTATTGTCACAGATAGAGACATGACATTATTTGATGTGTTTACACATCCTCACTGTTGAATTTAAGAAGCAGTTTGGCTTTCTATGTGAAATAGAACAAAAATTACATTTCTTCTCAGTGTTTTGTATCATATAGGCAATTTATACTCAAATATACTTTGCATTATGGCTTTACAACTTGAAAGAAGCTACGGGTTTATATATCTTAAAACAACAGAGTTTCAACAACAGTTCTCCCATTGATTCCATGAAGAGACAAACAATGTCATGCATGTTATAAAAAGTGGTCAGCCATTAACTGGAGTCAATTTTGTCTAGTAAGACAATATACATTAGCATGTTTTTCAAGTGACATTTTTTCAAATACAACCTCTAAGTCTCACTTCTTTTCTCCTTGTTGTTAACTGAGGACATTTTTTTTTTTTGTGCCCCGCATGTAAATCCTTATTCAAAATCAATTACAACTTTCCAATGTCTAACAAAGAACATGAATCCCAACTCTCAAAGACTACAAGCCATTGACGGTGCATTCGCATTTTTCCCATTAAAAGAATCCAGGAACTTCGTGACTTAACCAAGGACACTCATTGATGAAAAGGTTCTCTTAAACTGACTTGTCATCAGAAAAAAATATCTCGTTTTCTTTCTTCCTTCCTCCCTCTCTCCTCAATGAAGAGGTCACTGATGGGAACAAGAATATATCACACACAAAAAAAGAATTTTAGAATTTCTCTTTGGCCTTTCAAATAGCTACATCCAAAGCAAATTCAAAAAAACTTCACATTGCACAAAGACCCAGTACCTTAAAATAGAAAAAAAAAATGAATTTGCAGAGGTAGAACACTTCTTACATGTTTCAAAATATGAGAACATGTCCTCAAATATGAGAAAATGGTAAGAGTTTATGGTTTATGAATAATTGCAAGCAGTAAAACCACATTGAGAGGCTTTATTTTCCTACCAGAATGTCCATTTGTTGTGATCTACAGAGTTGAGGTCAGGGATTATGGATGTCATCTGACTGTATTGGATAGTACATGTACCTAGAGTGAATTGCCGCTCACTTAGAGCTGTTATTAAAAAGAAGGAAAGAAAAAGAAAACTACCTCAAAGCCATGAACTCAAGCACTGGGTAGTAGATGCTACTTTTTTTTTTTTCATTCACTCAAGATTAGACTTGAACTTGTCTTATAATTTCTATTTTGCTGTAGGTTCTGTGTTAGTATTTTCTGAAAAATATTTACTTTTGCAGAGTATCTACTGGACAATTAAGATAAAATGATGGATTTTTTGTACAAGAGATTAAAGAACTAAGGAGCATTTTCTCATACAGATCCAAGAGGAGTAAAGAAGTGGTTTAATATGACTTTATATAGTTAGCATTTACACATCTCTTGTTCACTTCAGCGTTAGTGAAGGCTTTCCCCCAAAGAAGACACAACTTTACTTCCTTTCTTTGCTGCCATTTCTCCTATGTCTACAATTCCGTCATCAAATCACTATCTCCTACTATCTCAAACACTTGCACTGGAATAACACCACAAAAAATGCTTTTCAGACCTTTTTTTTTTCCTGGTTATTCCTTTTAACTGAACTACTACTCTATTATAATGATGTTGATTACTGTCTCTTTGAAAGTTCTACATTACAGATTTTTCTACAATCTAACTTTTCTTTCTATGTCAATCTATTTTTGATTTTAAAACTTTTGGTCTTACCTGGAAACACGTTAAAGATACAATTCAAATTGTCTGCATTTTCACGTATATATATGATATGTCCTTCTTGTACATCTTTTATGATGTCTTTATTTAATATTATAAGAAACTTACCTAGGGTAACTTTAAAACATTTTGAATTTTGTGTCTTCTCTCTTCTAATGCATACAATAAATTACATATTGTATGTAGATATATAATGTTATGTCCATCTACATCTAGGAAGAAATTCAATTACTGGAATGAAGATATTTAATTGAAAATAATCACAAACTCTGAAGCACAAAAGATTTTACAAACTAAATCAGTCACAAGTGGAACGACTATTAAAGTTACAACAGAAAATTGTAGTTTTCTTCCTTTATTTAATTGACAGTTGAGATTTGAGCCCCTGCTTGTTTGCAAAAAAAAAAAAAGAAAGCATTTAACATTAGAGCTGGGAAAGACCTCAAGAGCACAGCTTGAGAATCAAAGCTACAAAACTGCCACTCTCCAATATATTATTCTCAGGCCTCTTGAGTTTATTTCCCATTTAGTAATACATAGATTGAATATATTTCACTGGATTATTGAAATATTAAATATAATATCAGTGAAATATGTCAAAATAATGAAATAGACTATAGGCACAATAAATGAGAAGCTACCTTTAGTAAAGTCTTGTTTGACCTTTAAGCCAACAACGGAGGAGAAATATAACGAAATGTTTAACTGACAGTGTAGTAAATAGTCTGTTCTTACCCAAGGTAGCACCTGTGCCAGCACTTTGACTGAATATCTGAAAGCACAGATACTGCTGAGCCCACCATGGGATGTCTTCTCCTACACATGCATATTTATTCTAAATTCTAATATATAAATCAAGCACTATCACAGATTAACAATGATTAATAATAACAATCACAACAATATGCTATAATTATGTGGGCAAAGTCTCTCCCAGAATATCTTTCTGTACGCTGTTCTATTCCTCATGAACATGGAGGCAATATCTAATATATGATAAGAAATGAATGAAGTTGGCCTTGTGACATAATTTCAGGCTACTACATAAAACACCATGTTTTTGTATTGAAACAGTAGATCTGAAACCGAGATCATTAACAAAGTAACCAGAGAGTCGATAGCTTATACAACATGGATTCTTAGAAATAATTCCTTTTGGCCTAGATTTCACTGACTGCCATAGAACAACGCAGAATTTTAAATGTATTTTTGTAGAATTTTCAATTTAACATTTATAGACTGTGATTGACTTCAGCCCACATAAATTTGGAAAGAAAACCCTTAGAAGAGGAACAACGCCTGTATTTTTGTGTGAGAAGTGATTTCCAAATGGGTTTAGCCAGCTTCGTTTGCATGTGTTTCTGTATGGTTCATCCATAACCCTAACCTAATCTAGGGCTACGATGGTTACATATTTCTAAAGGCGTCTTTTCATCTTCCATTTCATATTGATGGTAGAGCAGGATGAACGTAAGTGTAGCCATAATGTTAGCAATTTAATTATTCTCATCGGTGTTCTGTGTTAATGACATCGATGTAAATATTTTGTGAATCCATATTTTCATTTTCATATCCTTCTACTCTTTTCTAATCTATCTCAAAGAAATGAATGTAATAAAATATTAAGTGTCACGATAAATCTTGAAGAAATTATATACTATTGGCACAAGATCTGCATGTTTTTATCAAACTGAAATTAAATCACTCTTTGTTTTCAACAAGTTGATCAGTGAACATGAGATCTTTGTTCCAGAAAGTCTATGCAGAAAACTTAGAATCCTCAATTTTGTTAGCTAGAATCAAAGCAATAACTTCTAGAAAAATCTTAGTACTTGTTATAACTATTGTGATAAACCACTAAAAGAGAGTTTCTGTTCGGTTGAAGAAAATGAAGGAAAAAAATCCCACTTAAAAATGCATAGACTTGGGTGTGGACTCTAACTACACATCCTGTTACTGTATCATCTAAAACTTTAAGTTATTCAAGCTCTCAGATTTTAATTCTCCCTTCTGTGAACAAGTAATAAGTAATACTTTCCTCACATGGTTATAGTTTAATATGATAATGTCCATAAAGCATAGAGCTTGGGACATGACTAATGATTTAATGGTTTATATGTTTATTTTTACTTCCACCTTCATCTTAAGCTGTCATTATTGTTAATTTGGAATCATCTATGTGATTGCTTTACGAAATTTGACAGTTTAAATGGCTTCAGGAATGGAAATCCTGCAACATGGCAGGACTTCAATGACATACATATTTGGAGTCAAACTGAGCTTTGTAATTATGAAAAGAATCTCTACTATCCTAAAGTATTCCTCAAATACAATAAAGTTTTGAATGGTCGTCAAAGGAGAAACTAAGAATACAGTATGATTATTTATCTTTAGTTTTGTTCTCCCGTTGTTCATTTTGGCAAATAAGCACAATTTGTGCTGAAAAAGCAAGATGGTTTGGTAATATAAATTGAGTCGTTGCAGAAGATTCATTACTGATGGATTCTGCCAAGGCTTTGTAATCACTGTTTTCATCTATTTTCTTAGCCTTGTGAGGCCCATTAAATGTCATGTTTAAGATGCCAAAGCTCGACTTTGACTCCACTGACACTGAGCCAGTTTGCAATTTCTTATTTCAGCATTTCATATTCCAATTTTTTTCAACAAATATCTGTTGCATGTCTAATGGGTGTAATAAAGTCTAAAATTATCTGTAATCAAATATCGATTGAATGAATAAAAAATGAATTATATTTGCAATCGGTATTTGATGAAAACAAACCAATCATTTCTTTTGATTTGAAGTAAACATCTCTTTAACAGTATGAGATTCTCTGGAGAATTTGTGGGATTCTTATTGGAAATATGTATAGTAATTCTAAATACTTCTAATATATTCATTTGTAGTATCAAAGATTGGTGAATACTTCTGTATTGTATTAATGGTTTATATGAAACCGTGTTTAAAGTACATCCAATGCATAAAATGTAAAGCAGCACTGGACGCAAACTTCATTGCTTAATTTCATTCTTATGTTTACATAAACTTAAAGCATATGTGTTTGATTCATTTTCATTTAAATTATCCAAATATTTCTTTTAAAAATATTTATTTTCTTCTTAGGTAATGCCTTTCTTTTGAAGAGCTCAAAGCACCTTATAAATGCTAATGAGGACTTTCACAATACCCTTGTGAACAAGATGGCAGCAAACTCAGTGAAGGTCACTGAAGTCATTTTTCAGGGGACCAAGAAAATGTTAACTCATAAAAGTTTTGAAACTTAGCAATGTTGGGACATAAAAGGAACACGTAAAATCATGGAGTAAGCACATTTCATTTTTTCCCTTTTATCATCAAAATTATTTTCTAAAAATAATGCACAGTTAATTAGAAAAGTTTCCTATATTTATATGAGACAAATAGAATCAGTTCTTTGTTTCACTATTGTTGGACACAACCATGAATCTTAATTCCTCCTTTAACTTTCCACAGTTGGAAAGTAGCTGATAATAGTTCTCCTGCAGAAGTATCTCCCTAAAGGATGCTCTTTCTCAGTTTAGAAAGAAAAATTAATCTGGGTAGACATTTAGTGACAAAGTTTCTGAATGTAACTGAAAATTCACAGCAGTAAAAATGACAAAAAAATTATACTTTCAATGCCTTCCATGCTTTTGGAAAGTCAAAAAAGTACTTACAAATTAGGTTAAATTAATTAGACAAGATGCTACTCGAAACACTCCAATATACTTTTAAAGCATAAGTTAACTTAATAGAAACTGTAGAAATGACACAGTGGTAAAAGCGCTTGCCTAGCAAGCTCAAGGCCCTGAGTTAGATTCACCAACACCACAAGAATCCTTGTGCTCAAGAGGCAGAGGCAGAAAGATTGTTGTGAGTTCAAGACCGGCATGGACTAAAGTGTGTCCAGGATTAACCTGGGCTGCACAGTGAGACCTAGACTCAAAAAATAATTCTTTTTTAATTAATATATTTTGTACTTAACAGAATTCAATTTGTTATTCCATTTTGAGTATAAAATTTTTAATTTAGCAGAACCTTCATATTTTTAAAGTGTGGAATGCTTTACAAATTTGAGTGTCATCATTGTGCAGGGGCTATGATACTCTTCCCTGTATCATTATGATTTTAGTTATATGTGCTTCCAAAGCAAGCACAAGATCTATAATTTTTATATTAAAAGAAATAAAAATTAATCTCATGACATAGCCTGTGGATTAAGCGTTCTGGGAAGCTAAGGCAGAAGCAGCTCTATTTATCAATTTGGTGAGAAACTGTCTCCAAATACAGATGTTAAAAATAGGATGGAGATATGGCTCAGTGAGAAAGCCCTGGGTTCAATATCAAGTACAAGAAGAGAGAAACAGAAAGAGAAAGGGAGGAAGAAAGAAAGAAAGAAAGAAAGAAAGAAGAAAGAAAGAAAGAAAGAAAGAAAGAAAGAAAGAAAGAAAGAGAAGATCTTGTAAAATAAGAGAATTTATACATTTTCTACCTGTAAATTTGACTTAAGGAAAACACACGTTTGAGAATAAAAATAAAATCTCAATCCCATGAATTACTATCATGATTTGTGCAAGGAGATAATGGAGCCTCACTGCACCAGTGCCAAGGAAGTCTTCACCCTTCACAGGAGGATAGAAGGAGTCAAGCATTTATGCAGGGAATTCAGAGCTGTTCTACACAGCAGCAGAAGAAAAACAGTCTTCTGGAATGAATCAGAATCATTGAAACACAACAAAATTTTCTGAAACTCATCAATTAGTTTTTCAACAATTTGGCTAAAGACCATTGGAAAACATCCAATTTTCATCTCTGTACTCTGTGATTTCCGACTCAGTCTCAGATTAGCCCTTTTCTTGTTAGAATGTTGAAATTTACCCTATAATGATGATTTTTAAAAAAATTCCTGTTGGGTAGTCCATGATTCTTAATTGCTTCCAAAATATCTTTGACTACATCTCTTATTTCCTTTATCTGCAATCTTACTTTTAGGAAGCCTATACTACATTTTATACGCATAAAGCAGAAAATAACTAATATATATGAGAAGAATATACTAATTGAACATTTAAATCACCTAATTCTAATTAAATGCTATAGGATAATACTAGTTTTTATATAGTACTATCTTTTAAAAAAATGAACTGATGTCCAGAATACATAGGAGCTTGATTACGATCACAAATTCTTTGAATTGAATTCATACCCAAAACAAACAATGTATACTAATAAATACATCTCACTAAAACCTAACATCATTGTTGAAATTTCTGTAAGTATAATGAATGCACCAGAGTAAATTTAACTATTATTTTCACACTGTTAGTCACTATAAAGATATCATTAACCTCATACTAAGTTTAAACAAATTATCTCATGAAAATGAGAAAGTGAATTACAATATTAAACTAAGAAAGACTGAAATTTTACTTAAAAAACTATTGTTTTTTGTTCTTGAAAATACAATTGGGCACACATCAAAGTAGCAAGGTTATTAGAAGCCACCGTTATGATGAAATCAGATAAAAACTAATTTTGCTAAATGGCATCAACAAGGTCTTTAAACACCATTACATTTAAACTATAATAGGAGCACCGAGCTGTTTTACGAGGCAATAATGTGGTTCCCGCGTGGGTAAAGTATAAGGCTTAATGCTGGTTAGAGTTTTGCAACAAGAGAACTGTTATTATTGCCTTGTAAAATCATTCGGGACTTTTCTCATTGTGATTATTCTAGAAGTCTGAGAATTTACTTTTAAATAAATATCAAAACACAAGGTAAGTACCTCTATGGCAAGAAAATTATGAGCAAGAAAGAAAGTGTTGGAGATGGATTTTGCTTTTCTATAATGTTAATAAAAGACATTATTCTTTATTTCATTATTCAACAGCCTTAAGAAACTAGTTTTCTACGATGCTACAGGTAGCTGTTCTAAATCTTCAAATTTTCTTAGATTTATTGTTTTTTCTTTTGTTTACTTCTCAGGTGTTTGGGGGGGGTTGTTTGTTTTTGGTGTACTTTGTTCATTTGAGAACAGTCCCCTTGCGTAGTTAATGACGTGGTCTTCCGTGGTGTTTACCTTGGCATCACCTTCCTGGGTGAGACGACTTATACTTCACAAAATTCCCATTAGACTGTGCACTTCCAATTCTGTTTTCTATTCATATTGTTGCCCTGTATGGGGTCAATGCTAGTCAACGCTCCTCTATTCTTTTGTTTCATTGTTCAGAATTAATTATCATCTTCAATTACTGTGTCTGCAAAAATATCTCAATGTATAGGAATCTGGCTTAGACGTAAGACAGAATGAATAAACGTTATCTGAGATAGTTTAATGGCTTTTAGTACAACAGTATAATTCATTGACAATTAGAATTTTATTTTGTATGTGTGTAAATACAAAATTATTTTAAAAGTGGGTCTAGGATCAATAGTGTCATTTTCAATAGAGTATGTAAGTAAAACTATTTTGAATATTTTATAAATTCTCCTTTATATTTAGTCATATTAATTTGATGTTCAGTTTTATTTTCTCTTTTTTAAACCCAAGTAAGGTTAAATACTGAAGAATATAAGTAGTTAATATTTATGAAAATGTACTTTATTAAATCCTAAAAGTGGTCATCTAAAAAAGGTAGTAATTGTCTTCATTCTACATGATAAAAATGTACTATAAAGAGAAAGCCGGTTTTTTTATTCATGATTTTGAGACAAGGTTTCGCTCAGAAACTTAAGGTGTCAAGGCTGGGCCTGAGCTTGCAATGCACCTATTTTAGCTTCCCACAATGATGGGATTACAGCTCTGGGCCACTAGACCCAGTCCATAGCTCTTCTTTCCAAAAGTGGCTGCTCCATCTACACTACTCAGGATCCTGAGTAGATTTACGGGATCTTCTGAGTCAACACTACCCAAGAAACATTTCACATGGTTTACATGACCAAAGACCCAGGAATAGAGAGATTTCATTTGAGCAGAGCCTGTGCTGCAGCACCGGGACAGCAGAACACCAGACGGAGCCCTCCTAGACCAGCCTGAGCATTGAGAGGAGAGTGCTGCTTTTATATCAGCTACAGATGCGTCATTGGTCCAGATTAAAGGCTGTTGATTGGTTCATTTTCAAGCCAATGATTCCCAAACTAACCTAAATTCAAGTACTCTGACCTGAATGTACTGATTGGTCCAAATTCAATGCTACAGCTCAATTCAAATTCAAACCTGCTGCAATCAGTGCAAACATTTTATGGAAGTGCAAAGACCCAGGACAGCTGGGTCCGCAGCTGTCATGGGGTCAGCTCCGGAGCTCCAACTGTTTGACTAACAGCTGTGCTGTCTTGTGCCAAATTAATGGGACCAAACCCAGGAATATTCACAAGGGGTGCTTTCTGATTTTATAGGGGCGTAAGAAGTTGAGGGTATTAGTAATGGGCCCGGATGCATCCCTGATATCTGTCGTAAAAGGGTGATTTTCCCCTCATTTTCTTCAAAGATGTAGAGTGGTGGGAGTGTGGAGGGGCTTCACGGCTGGGCTGCCCCTTCTTACAGAGGGTTCTTGAGAGTGGCCACAAAGTAGCCCAAGGGCTGAGTGAAGACACTGAGGCAATTTGTTCTAGCTGTCCCTCAGTTATGTCCCTGTGCTCATTTGCTAATGGTAGGAGTTGACTCTGGGAAACAGTAGTTGTATTTACACAATTTTGAAGAAAAGTATTATTAAATAAAATTCTCTACTCTAACAGCCATAATTGATATGAACTAAATATATGCGCAGATATTTAATGACAGAAATTTTAGCAAATGCAGAAAAGCCTTTCTGAAAATAAATTCAAGATGTTATTGACATCCACGTATACATACAGATACACACAAAATTATGACAATAAGTCAAATAAACTAATATGTCATAATCATATCAAATGACTTGTATGATTTAAGGAGTGATAGAGTTTCTGGTTCATGTTAATTATAGCTTTAATTAGTTAGCATCAATAGAATATCAATGTAGAATTACAGCCTAAAATACCAATTGGAAAAACAGAAACAAAACTCAATCACGGTGAAAAAGAGCCCTCAAGATACTATAAAATATTATCTTCTATATATCTAAGTCGATAATAAAAAATATATGAAATTCTCAGTGAATTCTTAGAGAAAGCAGAGAAAAACAATGGACTAATAAATCTTTTCACATACTGCTGAGTTTTAAAGCAATTCCACAAAAAATGACCGAAGAAGGAAAGACTATAAATATATGGAGTATGTACCAAGTCAGATGTGGAAGCAACAATAATAATATTTTAATAGAGACAACATATGATTAGAAGTAGGAACCTTAAATACTTAGGGCAAAAAGGAATATGTATTAAGCTAAAAAAAGACTCATTGCACGGAAACCAAATATAGTAAAAAGGTTTCTTGTTTGGTTGCTTTTTGCTTGTATTCCAAATTCTAACAGCATAAAACAATATATATATATATTCTCCTTTTATGCAGTTTGCCGACAAATTTCTATTTCAAGTTAGTCCTATTTGAGCATATTATTTAGGATCCATCTCTCACAGATTCAGCTCTGTTGGTAGCAATAAGACCTGCAAAAACATGAAGTCTCTACTATTCTCAAATATCAAATATCAAATATTGGTCTGTTGCCCCAAATAGCAAAGATTTAATTTAAGTCACATGGCAAAGATTATGAATTTATAAACCTCGGACACATACGCACACACACACACACACACACACACACACACACACACACACACACACACAAAAACAAAGCAAAAAACAAACAGCGTAAAAATTTGGGAAGAAACACCTACTCTACCTTGGCCAACTTCTTTCATTACAATTCATTCAATTCTCCCCAAATTGGAGATGCCCCTAAAGCCTATTCAACAGTGGCATTTGGCTTACAATCCAAAACCTGGTGACATAAGTCAGGTCTGAACTTGTCTTTTCTGACTTAGAGAGTGCAAGGCTAAAACAGTAACCTGCTCTCTGAACATTCAACATGCAACAAGAGAGAGGTTAATGAAAAGAAGACATTTGAAATGAAAATAAAGGTTGAAGGTAATTGTGCCAACAATGCAGATTTGAATCTTCCACTTGCTGGGCAAATAGCACCAGCTCTTCCAACCAGAGTGAAGCTAAGCTAAGCCAGCTTCCTGAGTGCAAACCCCCAATCTCCAGTTCCGTTGTGACATCTTTTCTCATCATCTGTCCTTAGCTACACTTGAAAAGGACAAGAAACAATGCCTGCTCCCTGGCGCCAAAAGAGTTTACTTAGTCTGCTTTCTGCCTGGCCAAACTCGGGAGCGAGTTGTCTTCTTGCAGTCTTCACGACTCACAGTCTCTTTTCTATCCAGAATGGTAATAGAGTTCTGTCAAAATTTTATTTTATTTTTTGAAAAAAAATGACTCCAACCAACTTCATATGTCAAAATCATATCCAAGTGAGACACATTTTCAAATGCGGCTCATAAAAACCACCTCATGTTGCCAACATTCTACAAGGAAAACTCTTTGTCCAATACTACACCTTCATAAAGTTCATTTTATACATTCCAGCTTATTAGAAGCAAGAGTGTAACTGGGTGTTTCACCTCTAGTCACAAAATCCATCACTTCTCCACTCTCTTTGTCATAGGGTCATTTCTGTCACTCTTACTCAAAGCTAATACTATGTATTTTTAGCTTGCAATGTATCAACAACCTATTCTGGAGCTAGGATTTAGGCATACTTCTGCTATAATCATGCCACATAAAATAAAAACCCTCAGTACTAGAGATTTTGTATTACTTCCCTCATATTTCTTTATAATGGTCTGATAGTTGTCTGGGATAGGATATTCTCAGGCAGAGAGCAGAAGCACCCACATGATCCCAGGCCAAACCATGCATGGTCTTTGACTTCTTCTCTGTGCCCATCACAGCAGAAGCAACACATGTGGCCAAGCAAGTGTGTTTAACTTACGTGACCTGGAGCAGGAACAACGCCTCATGACATGGGTGCAAGTGTATAAAAGTTTTGCAAGGAGTGAGTGAAGAATAAGCATAAACGTGTAAATATTAGAAAAAAAACTGGTGCAACTATAAGTCTAGAAAATTAACAATTATAGAACTTGAGTAAAAGAAATATGCTACCAGAAGAATATAAATCTGAAAGATAACAAGTTTGGCTTATTTCATATATCTAAAAGACTATACTGATTGTTGTTGTGCTAAAACACATTATTAAAATAAGTTTACCTGTATTAAACAGAAAACAGTCCTTAGTAAATTCAACAATCTATAAATATAGAGGTTATATTCTAAAACAGCAATGTAATAGATGCTGGCAAAAGGAAAAATGTATAGGTAGAAAATGAAATGCGTTTGGAAACTAAAAAATAATGATGCAACTAATAGTAAGAACAAAGAGAAAACAGAAATAGAAATTAAACTCTAGTTAGAAATGGCCAACTAGAAAAGAGAAACAGGGAAATCTATCAGTGCAACCAGGATATTTGCTGGAGGCGACTCTGTATCCATAAATGTGTTAAGAGAACAAACAATACTGAAAAAATCAAAACCAGCTAAATAATAAAGAAGCTGTAATAAAAAATAACTAAATAAAACTAAATAACATGGAAGGAATTAATGAAGACATAAATAGCCCTTAATAAAATAGACAAAAAAGATTTGATCGCAAATTTAAAGCTGTTTCATGTACTGCTTAATCTATATGAACTTTGAAATTTTTGAACTCACTAAAATATAAGAAATTATGAATTTACTGACATGTACTCAAATATATTAAATACTCATTAAAAATAGAAAAAAGCAGAGGTTTGCAAATATGCTTTAGAGACAGCATAAAGTCAACGGAGAAAAATGGATTTGAAACTCTCCTGTGCCTTGACAAAGTACAGATCAGTCTCACATACGACTGCAGATAAGATAATGAAGAATTAGGAAACTAGATTAGAAAAAAAATAGAAAATGTAGAAAAAATCTAGAAAACTTAAAAATTAAAAAAATAAAACATTAGCAAATTAGAAAACTAAATACAGCAATAAGAAACTTAAAGAATAACAGCTCATAACCAAAGCCATGTCTCTGAGCATACAGAAAGCCCTCCCCATTGAAAGTGTTAAGTCAAAGTTTGAGTACCGCATATAAACATTTACATAAATGTCAAACAACTATTAATAAAATAAGTGATTTTAATTAAAAATTCCACATGTGCCTCTCTAATATAAACAGAGATGTGCACAAGCACACACACATAATTGAGGTATAATGGGGGAAAGGCCTTATTTTTAAAGAGTATTCAATAACACAGGAAATAAGATTAATGAGAATAAAGAAATTCAAAGTAATCAAAAATCCATGAAAAAAGTCAAGCTTACTGTCATAGCTCTCTAATAAGGACAAAAACATGACTTTATTTATAAAAGAAATAAAAGATACCTAGAATTTAATCTAACAAACTTTAACTAAAGAAATCTACAAAATTTAAACAAGGAAAGGAACATGTTGTGGAAGAGAACACGCAACATTAGATAGACATTAAGTTATCAAAGTAACATGTTAATTTAGCTAATTTTCAAATAAAACTCTGAAAAGAATACTTTCCTGTTTTCACAAGCTAATGATTATACTATCTGATATGTGAAATAATGAAAATTCCAAAAGATTTAAAAAGAACTGTGAAGTCTCAGATCTGTTAAAAATGCATTGAACATATCACTATTTGTAAATAAAAAGGCACATATTTGACTTTTTAAATAAACTAAAGTATAATAAAGAAAAGGTGCTTTAAATTTTAAAAAATGTTATAGTCATCATTGGGAAAAAAATTTTTCCTTTCTGAGAATCAGCATTTCTCATGACAGTGATTATTCCACTTGTGACATATGCACAAAATACATAAAAGTTTCTCCAATGTATTTGGGGTAAATGTATAATATGAATCTTTCATAAAAAATTGAATAGATTCATAATGTTGGCGTTTAGAAGGTTTTAATAGGCATATAAAAGGAAAATAAATAAATATATAAAGAAAAAAGATTCATAAATATAGTTATTGAATATTTAATGCTGTTATATCAACAAAAACATAGTTTTGAGAACCAAAAAACATGAATAGGAGAATGCAAGTTAAGATTTTATTATTGAGTATTTTCAGCCTCTCAAGTACTCAGAGAAAGAGTGACAACTTCAATCAATTTTGTATCAGACACCCAAAGTTTTAAGATTTTGATAATATCCAGTGTCCTCAAAGGTGTGGGTGGAGGAGTGCAGTGAGATAGCTTTGGTTCCACTGAGGACAATTGAGTTTTAGTTGTTAAATTCAGAAATTCTCCTGGGGTTTATATTACAGGGAAAAAAAATCGTATTTTATGTGAAGAGATATAGGACAACGGTCATTGTAACATTGATTGCCTTAAAAAGAATGTGAAACAAGGCAAATGCCTATCATTTGGGGACTGGTTAAATAAATAAAAGTACATCAATAAATAAAAAGCATGTGGCCATTAAAATTAATGAGATAGATCTATAAATACTAACCTTGAGACACGTCTGATTTATTGCTAACTGTAAAAAGCAAGTTGCAGATAAATATGTATTCATGACCCATTTCTTAATGATAAAATGCATGTAGGCATGTGTGCATTATGTGTGTATGTCTGTGAGGGTGTATGTCACCTCACTGCACAGACACGGGAGTAGTAGGAGAAGTTTTATTACTCTTGTTGTATTCTTTTTTTATTCTTTAGTGTTTTCTAATTGCAAAAGTCAGAGATTACTTTAAATCTAAATCTCTAGTGATTCTAGCTGCTATATATGTAAAATTTGAAGCTATTAGGTTTTAAATAAGAATAAAGTTTTCTCTGTACCATGTTCATTTAACTATTCTCAAAACTACTTTTTAAGTAGAGATCTAAAATAGATTCTCATTTTTTTCAGTGTTGATAACGTTCATGTTCCTTCATGATTGTGCATTTTACTATTGCAAAGGCAGAAGGCAGGAGGTTTCTTTCCTGTCTTCAGAGTACTTCTAATTCATTGAAATAACAATGCAGCATTTTCTCTGATAGAGCATACACAATATTAACAAAGTTAATGAAGAGTAAGAAACCAACTAGATAAAAAGCCTTATTTAGGGTCCTTGTAAGAAATGGTCATGGCAGTGTATTTACCAAGTTATTTGGTTAATTTTAAAAATGCACACTTATTTTAAGAATTTATCCTATAATAATGCCTTTCTCCAACAATAAGCTCAGAATTTAGCCGTTAAAAAGGCAAATAACTTTATATAAATTCTTTTTTTGTTGAATTAAAAGAATTCCTTTTCTATTCAAGACTTTCTGTTTGGTGTCTTAAGATCCATTCTTTGCTGTAAATGCTTATTTCTCCAAATGTCAAACCTTAGGCAAGCTCAGTGTGGAAAGCCACCAGGTGCACTCTTAGTTCTTCAGTTTTTCTTTTGGTTGTTCATAAAAAAAAAGTGCAATGTTAGTGTTCTCTCCAACATTAACCATCTTCCCTACAACCTGGCAACTTCAAAAGGGGTGTAAAGACAGTATTTGAAACGCAGGTCCGTGAGCAGTAATTAAATTTGCCAAATTTTTTCAAGGGACTTTGACTTACTACAATTTGCTATTATCCCATGCGAAACTAGTAGAATGGAAGCCATTAAAGATTTCCTTAAAGCTGGAGTCTCCTATTCTCTGCAGACAAAACTTGATCAATTGACTGTTTTATCTACACAAACTAACCAGCACGTATAGATGAGATACCACGCCTCTCCTCCAGGATCTGACCCGCAAACTCCCTTTTGTTCCAACAGCTGTCTCTTAGAAATAATAATTCTCTTTCCTTTCAGGCCTGAATTAAATCTCAGAACACTTTTTATTACACATTTCAGGGAGTTATTACTGATTGTTTAGAATCAATGTGTAGGTATGAGCTACACTAGCTGTTTTGGTGCCACACAAACACTAATTTTTAACTATTTTTTTTTCTACTCTCTCATCCTTAAACAAAGTCACTCATATTTCTCCTAATGTGCATTTTCTCCATATTTTCACCTTCGGTATGTCCCTTTTCTACACTGTGTCTATTCAAGTCCTTGACATCCTTCAAGGTCAAATTCTGTCTGCCTGCCCTACTAAGTGTCTTCAGTAACCTTGTGATCTCCGGCGCTTCTGATGGTTCCTTTAGCACTTCTCACACAGTGGGGGCGTTGACACCATTAAAGATTTAGCTAATTTCTGAATTCAGAAATACCTCTCTCACATAAAATATGCTCCATGAAACAGAGTAAAGCATTTCTAGTGCTAATTGGTGATGCTGTTAGATTTTTTAATAATCTTTATGTATATGTTAAAGACATTACTGAAGCTGATTGTCATTGGTAGCTAAGAATAAGTGCCTTTTTAAAACTTTAAAGGAAGAGTACACTGGAACAAGATTTCAAAAACTATTCATCAGAATTACAAAAGTGCAGATGACATTTCAGAACTTCATTTTTTAAAAATATAACTCATAGACATAGCAAAATGCATGCTATCTATTCCAATTGGATTTAACATTCAAATTAAATTACAAAATGTTACTTTAGAAATTTTACGACAAAATTCCTTCAGCTTCTTGCCAATGAGCAAAATCCTCTATTTCTTTCTCCTTGTCTGGAGCAGAAAGACTAATGTCTAGCTTCCACTGGAGAAGATCTGTTCATTCCAAACTGATTCTCCCTACAACCTGCATTCTTATACGAGTTGGAGAGACATCGGGCTACCATGTAGCCCGAAAGATAGTGGAAATAAACTCTTTAGAAGACTGTCACAATTTGGGAGAGGAACGTTAGTGTTAAAATGTGCATAGTTCACACATTTTGAAATCTTGTTCATGGACTTAGATGTTGCTTAATATATACTAATAACTCATTATCTTAAAACGAAGCATTGATACTATCAAGAACTACAGTTTACATTATTAGGTATAATAATAATGATGATGTGCAACCTTCTCCACTGGGAAGAGGAGAGGTGTCCAATACTTTTTTTCACAAAGGACATTGTCAATATCAAAGCAAAATTTTCAAATTTTGACATGTAACTCTCACACAGAGTGACCACCTGCTGAATGATTGTTCAACTCCTTAAAGCGGGAAAGTAAAGATTAGAAAATCAACTCAAAGAGGATCTGAGAAAAAAAAAGATACGCACAAATGAAAGAGTAAAGCTGTGAAGTTGAGTGTACTAAGAAAAAGACAAAACTCATTAATATCCTCCAGGGCAAAATGCTGCTGGAGAAGACAGAACTGACTTGAGTTTTGATTGGAGAAAACCTACAAGGTAGTATGCAATTAAAAACAAAAAGCTGACCGAATAGCTGACTCTCAGACCAAAGCACAGTCTTCTGTGGAATACGTAATCTTTAGAGAGACCTGCCAGACAACCCTCTATGATGTCATTGAAAGATATACAGCTGCATTTATGAGTTATTTCTGGATCTGGGGATGTTTTATAACAGTAAGAAACATGCTTTTTATAGATTTCTTCACTTTTTAAATCACTAGTAGTTTCAAATTGACTTTTTTGTATGGGTAATCTCAATCTCTCAGTAGAGTATAAAATTCCTCAAAAGGCTGAAAATAAATATCCCCTTTGATCCAGTGATACCTCTTATAGAAATCTTTCTAGAAGAGTTAAAAGCGCCGTATAAAAGAGACATATGTATACCTGTGTTGATAGCAGCACAGCCAACAACAGCTAAAATGTTGAAGATAATAAAATACCCCTCAACAGTTTAATGGCTAAAAAAAAGTGTGGTATATGTACACAATGGAGTACTATTTGTCTATAAAGAAAAATAGTTTTGAGGTTTTGTAGCCAATTTGATACCATCATGCTCTGTGAAATGAGTCAGACACAGAAGGTTAAATATCAAATCATTTCTCTAATATGAAAAGCCCAGAATAGAGTCATTTTATAAAACTAAAAACGAGTGCAGTGGGGATAAAGAGGTAGCAGGAAGGTATGGGAGGCTCAAACGTGGGGAGGGGAAAGAATTGTAATTTTGGCGTGATATATATGTGCACAAAACACTGAAACTCAATGTGAACATTATCTATCAGATATATACATATTAATAAAATGAGGGAAAAGACTGGAGAAGGAGCCAAGGCTGAAAGGTCACACTAACTCCAGTCCTGACATCCAGACACACCTGGATTTCATACCTACGCAGGAGCCACTCTGTTAAAAACTCATAAAAATGCTGCTTTTGATTAAACTGCATATGATCAGTGGTGTATTTTTATCAAAGCACAATCAGCCTTTTACTATATCTCAAACAGCAGATCAAATTTTGCTGGAAATTTCAAAATTTTATTCATGCATTTACATATATGCACAATTGTACAATACATGGCTATCTAAAAAAGTGAAAGAAGAATTAGAGGTGGGGAAAACATCGGGAAAGAATTCCAAAGCTAGAAACTTTCACCATTCAAAAAATTAATAACTAACATTTATTAAAAGCAGACCATGCCCTGGGAATTGAAACATGTCTGTATATGGGTCATCTCAATATTTTTATTGACTAACAGCTTCCTCATATGTCACAAATACCTTTGGCTTCGCATGACTGAATGAATTGATCAGAAATTCCAAATCTCACAGCATGTAATAATCCGGAAGCAAGCAGCGAAACCCAGACCCTAAACCTTCATTCCTCATGACATATTGCAAAAGGGCTTATATGTTTAATTTCAAGTACAGAATCTCTGCATGGTACTTGTTAAGAATGTATCCCAGCTGTTGCTCTTTCTTTTCACTGTGACCTCAAACAAGCAGCGTTTCACATGGTTTTAGGTTTCTGAGTGCAAGTTTAGCACAGCTGTGATATCGAACGTGGTACCACCTGGCCTAATCACCGTAACAATATGTCCTCTGTCCTGCACAGCTAACAGATGGATTGGGTATCTGCCTGATGTCATAATCTGTTAATTCTGTATTATGGAGTTCTACTCTTCCGTGTAGGACCGTCTCATCTTCTCTGATGGCATGCTGTACCCTAAATGTAGAGACGACACTATCATTATAGGCCTCAATCACTAGTCATGTGAGATCTTAGTTTGTATTATTTAAGGATAATTATATGGTGCTTGAATTCATTCGGTGAGCTGTCACTCGACTACTGAAATACTTATGTGGAATTTTAACAAATACTATGACATGCATAAAGCAGATTACTAGTCTTCAACATTTATTTCATTTTTAAAAAAATTCAGATTCTAAATATTGACTTTCTTAAATGTATGTTGCATAACTTTCTCATCAGAGCATGAAATTGAATAGAGTCACTGTAATTGTACATCTGGAGTGATTTTATACTAACTTATAGGATATTCCTAAAAATAGGATATTATAAAAGTTATCACTAACACATGCGTCTGTAACGGCTGTAATCAATATTTAAAAGAAAAATCTGGTTAACAATAACTCATCAAACATTTATTAAATGCCTCTTAAATGCAAAGCCCGATGATAGACAACAAAATTGCAGAGGTGAATATGAAATTATCCCAATCTTCAAGGAGCATTTGGTTTCTTCTAACTTACACTTTCCCTCCATTCCCCTCGGGGGGGGAAAAAAGTTACTATTTTAGCTTTATCAATCAGTAAGTTCTCAAATATATAGGTCCGTTGGTTGCCTTGATAGATTTACTTTCCAAACGTTCCTTCCATGGTTATTTATTTCTACATAAAGTTGGGGTAAAATGCTATATATCTGTCAGTCTTCCTTGTAGCTAGAATCACCCAGTGAAACGTAACACAATTTGGCAGCAACTATGGTTGTAGTATTTTGGGGAACTGTGGGAAAGGGAAAAGCATGCTTATTTGTTAGACAGAAAAGAAAAAAAAAAACTGTAACCAACCTGTACCCCTGCTTCTAACCTAAGATGTGCACTTGACAGTGGGTCTAATAGCAACAAGATGCAAAAGGATGATGACTAAGGTTATCAGAGAACCCATTTAGGGTGTGATGGGGCTGGACATCTTTCTGGCCGACCTTAGTATGTCATCACACAACTTCTTGCTGAAGTGATACATTGTGATATAATTTAGTATGTGCAGGCAGAAGCAATGGGTGTGACAATGAATTCATAGTAGATCAACTTCAGGAATCCATTGAGAATTTTTTGATTAAAACAGAATTTTTTTTTTAGAAGTTGCATTTATTTTTCAAACACAAGGAGAAAGTATGATACTTTAATACTGTGTTTAATTTTTTTAAGATGGTTACCACCATAGATTTATGATATAGCAGCTTTATAAAAAATACAAATACTGTGAAAAAAGTGTTAATTTGTTTTTAAACCATAATTATGAAAGATATCTATAGAACCATTTACTTTAAAATAAAATTGATTTTTTATATTATAGGCTAATATTTGAGATATTTAATCATTAGCCATAATTACTATTTATTCCACTTTATCCATCTTTACATTTCTAGAATTTCTTCTACAAAATAGCAATCCTTTTAAAAATTTATTGAGTAATAACTTCATTCAATAAATGTGTCATCTGTACACCTGACTCTCTTTTGAGAAACAAGAAAAAACTATAAAGGGAGACATGATCTTTTCCCCAAAAAACTCCCAATTGAGCAAGAGAAAATAGTAGAACTTTCTTTTATCAGAAAATTTCTGTCGATGGGTACACAAAGCAGTATACCCATGGTAGCAGGTGCTTTACTCAGCTGTCTTTATTTGAAACATGCTCATTTCTTAGCTGCTAGAAAATGTTGTGGCTGATGTTCATAGCCTCATCCTCATGGTGAATTTCCCTAGGATGTATGGAAACATTTCTTCTAAACTGGAATAGGGATCAAAATGTAGCCTCCTGGTTTCCATTTGGGACAATTCTGAAGAGCTAGCCCAAGATTCACAACTCTATGAGATTATCTCAGGGCACAGATGTAAATATTTGGAGGGTCAGGTTCTCTTTGCATCCAATTTTGCTTTTTTTCTTTTTGTTCATGTGTATCTCAAGAAAATACATAGAAACTCACACACTAAGACTTATGTGTATAGCCAACTCCCAAATAATAAATCACCTGACCAAGATACTGAAGATGTGAAGATGAAGGCCTGGCATTTAAGGACACCAAAGTCAGAGGAAATGCTCACGACAAGGATGTTAGCAAGGCCGGCGTAATGTAGGCAACTGGGAAATATGTTTGTGTATCCCATATCTGAAAACAACAGAGAACCGTAGCAACTAAAAAGGAAGAAATGTATGAATGCTGACCTTGGGGGCTGAAAGATATAGAGACCTAGTATTTTTATAACACACAAAAAAAATGCAGAAGTTGAGTGAGTGCCGGCATTCGTCCCGCCAGTTACCGGTATGTGGGATCATAAAGGAAAACAGGTCTAGGGTTGAATATATGACATGAATAAAATTTGATGTTCAGGTCAAAAATTTTAGTTCTTTTTACACTTTATCACTCAAATTTCATGATCAATATCGAAATGTTTATTTCATTCATTTTCTAACCAATTTTGAATTCCTAATATATCCTGACACTTCCTTAGTTCCAAGGCTTAGAAAAATTTGTAAGACACAACTTGAGAAAATGACAATGCAAATGAAAAGGAAAAAAAAAATTCGCTATTTGGCAATGTTTTAACTCTCCCATGTCCTCTGAATAACTGGTAGTTTTTTTATTTACTTATTTTTAGTAAAAACCAGCAAAAATTTTGTATTAATTTGCGTATGCTTGAACTCCAAATTCTATAGCACATTAGATACGTGGGGTTTGGGGAATCAATGAGCGTCTGTGCACACCACTTTTTCAGAAGTTCACCCCTTTTCTAGCTGACCATTGTCTGGTACGTATCCACAATGGAATATTATGTAGCCATAAATACATGAAGCTTTTGAATGAAAATGAGGCCACCTCTAGTCAATAATGCTCAATGAAGGGGGCCAAACAGAAAAGACTGACTATAGTGTCATTCTTATGAACTCCACAAAAATTGGAAGTTTTAAAATAATACAAGGGGCTTCAGAAAAAGAACTGCAAATCAACAGTGTAAGCCTATGATTTATTTTGTTCACAAATAAAGGATGAAGAAATACTTCCTAGACAGTGTGGAATTAACAGAAAAGTCAACAAAAATCTTTACTTAAAAGGAAATAGGTTGGAACTTTTAATATTTTGTATTTTCCTAGAATGGATTTTGTGAGGAAAAAGCAAAAAGAACACCTACTATATCCATCGAGTTACACACCATCAAAGAGGAGCAAATGTTTTTCTTAATAGTTGAAGACTTCTCTTCTGTAAAATAACTTTTGCAAATATGTTCAAATGATTTGTAAACATTTTTACTTGTTTTTATTGATCAAATTTGGAGAGCAAGAGAAACTAGTCGCTAGAATTTACCAGTTCCTCTAATATAGTATCAGTGTGCATTGAAAATTCCATGCAGAAGAAAGTCAGAAAGCTTAGAAGTTTGTTGAGAAGAAGCAAAGTCCTAACAATTGGATGCATGACGTTTAGCAAGGGGGTTGGAAGCAGCTGAGGGGCTCCCCTGATACTATTGGATTTCAGCTTCAGAAAGGAATACATTAAATCTTTGTAAATATCTGCACCCATTGTATTTGATTCTAACGCTCTGTCCATGTTTACTTTTTTTCTTGTGACATTTGCTTTTTCAAACTCAGTAGGGGCATACACAAATATCTTATTTATCCATTCAATAAAACCTAAAATATTTTAATATTTCCTTCTAATTTGAGAACGTATACAACGGATTCATAAGCAATCCAGTTTCTATAATCAGACATTCTATTATTGTTGAGATTTGCTTTTATTTATGTTCAGGCTTCTTAGGTTCATCTTTATCTCTTCTATGAAGACATTTCTCCTGAATTTAGTTTATAGAAGTATGAAATATAATAACTCAAAATTATTTATTTGTTTAAGACATTTCCTATTTACCTTACATTTAATTTTAGTTGTCTCACGTTACAAACTGTAAAAATAGTAGAACTTTTAAAATGAATTTTGGTTTAAATACACAGAAAATATTTTTAGATAAGTTTTGAGAGGCTTCACAGTTGAGTTTTAACAAGCTAATAATAGGGTATTATTGTCAGGTGTAATTCTGAAAAGCTTTAACTTTAGCATTGAATTCATCTTTTTGTTACTGTGAAATAATATGCCATAGTTTTTGTAAAATATATTATGAGACCTCAGTGAAACAGAGTAGTAAAATTTTTATCCTACATATTTTATCATCGATATTATTTCTTGGTAGATAAATTATAAGTGGTTATTATAAAAAGATGCTAATTCTAATTAAATAATATCTTTAAGTATTCTATAATGTGTACTTTGAATTTCTTCTCTTCGTATGGTCTCAAAATATTTTTATAGATGTTATTTAATAGTAAGCATCTAGGAATTAAGCAAAGATGCAGAAAATCGGGCAGCTACATACTTTAAATGGCTTTTGATTTGCTTGTTCTTTTTTTGGTGACGGAGTAAAGTGCGGTGTTTTTGGTTTCCACGGTGTGCTCCCACCTATTTTATGCCTCAGTCATAACCGACCAATTATTCTTTCTGTGCTCTTCAATCTTTCGATCTAATCATGGGAATTTCTTATTTTTCAAATATCACTTCAAGTATTGTTTTTTAAAGGATGTTTTCCTGATTTTTTCCTATGAAAATCTGGGTCTAACTTTTTTAAGTCATAGAGTTCAAATATGGAGAACTTCCTTGAAATAAAGTTCACATAGGTCTTTTCAATTGTCCAAACCTTCCTTCTTTGTTCTCGGTTAAAAAAATCACTATACATTTTTTACATTTGTGGTTAAAGCTAAACCCAGGTGTAAGATAAATGATAGCTTAAGGAAAACACTTCCTTTTTCTCACAAGCTCTAGCTAATAACAATTTTCTCTAAAAATAATATTCTTTGGATAGCTCTGGATATTGGATATTTGATTTTTAATTGCATAACTTACAGAGTTATCTCACCTAGTCAATATTTTTAAATTTATTTCCATGTGTTTTCTTGGAATAATCATGTAATTTGCTAATGATAAGTAATAAATATGCTGCTACTACTGTTCCCGTCTTTTCAACTTTAATTTTAATTTTCTTATTAATTTGCATTGGTGAGCATTTCTACAGGAATTTTAGAGAGCTGTTTTCATGGGACGTGTGTTTCTCTGACTTTGATGGTAAGTTTCTCTGATGTTGTATCAGCAGACTTATAGTTGATTAAAATATAGATTATGGTTTGTTGAATATTACTACACGCTTTTTGCCATAGATCAACATAATACTATTTTTGTTTCAACTAATTAGTAAATTACATTTTATGATAATTTTAAATTTATGCAGATACTGTTAAAATAGGAATAAACACTTAGCTTTGAAAATTTTAAATAATATAATAAACATAAATGTTTAAACAATCACTATCTTGATAAGTTTTTATCTCAGCAAAAATCTTCAGCTAATATTAAAGCTATTGAAGTTCGTTCCCAAAGAAGAAAAATTCAAATGTCAGTGAGGACAATCTTTCCACCACTGAACATGTGGAAAAATGAGAAAGGGATCCTTCTAATCAGAAGAAGAGTGAAGAAGGAGGCTAAAGAAAAGAAGTGTACAGAACACAGATTAATTACAATACTGTTGAGTATCCAGTTTCAACCTTCTTCCAAAAGCAGAACAGTGACATAGTTTGTACCTGAGAATGTTCATTAGAAATTCACATTGCTCCTTGCTTTCTAAAGTACAAATTGAAAAAAAAATGTCCAGTGTAGAAGTTGTTACGAAATACTTTTAAAGACACGTGAGCTAGCAGTACATGGATAGAAAAAAACAAAAATATAGTTCAATATTTTCTGCTCTGATCTTTATCATGTCTCCTACTACTCTTTGATTTACATTAAATATGCCTTTTGGTGTACAATATGGTGTATTCGGAAAATGACCTGTGTACTTCTGAGGGAAAAAATGTATTCTGTTGATGTTACATGTAACACTCAGTCTTACATGAGTCCAGTTGTTCCTGAGCTTGGATTAACTCTAACATTTATTTGTTAATCTTTTTTCTAGTTTACCTGTGTAATTGTGATGGCGGAGTATCGAAATCTCTTACTATAATCATATTGGCATCTATTTGTCCTTTCATAGCCAGTAGGCTTTGTTTTACAAACTTGGGTTCCACAATGTTGCAAGCATATACATTGATAATTGCAACTGCTTTTTGTTAGTTTGTTCCCCTAATGAGTACATAATGTCTAAGAATACTGCGGCTACTCCAGTTTAATTTCTGGGTCCAGGTGCCTTAAGTGTTCATTTCTATTGTTTTATTTTTAGTCTAAGTGTTTTTTTTAAAATGGTGACATTAAAGCAACATATTGTTTGTGTTTTTTGACCCAATCAGCCAATCTGTGTCTACTGATAGAAGAGACCCTTAACAGTGAGCATTATTGTAGCAGTAAGCTTGCTACATTCTGTCCTCAGTCTGATGCTTTGGTGTTGACTATTCGATCTGCATTGACATTAGTTCATTCTCCTCACTGTTCTGTTTCTGTTTCTCTGGTATATTTGGTACTATCAGTCTTCTTGTCTCTGTCCTGTAAAAGAATTAAAAATCCCTTTAAATATTTACTGCAGTGGTGGACTAGTGGTCATGAATTTCTTTATGTTCTCTTTATCTCTTTTAACTTCTGTTTTGAAGAAAAATTTTGCTGTATATAACACTCTGGATTGGCATTTATATTATCTTAACAATTGAGTAACACTGCCCCTTTATCTGCTGATCTTTAAGGTTTATGTTCAGAAGAAGTCTACAGTCACTCTGCTGGGTTTGTCTTTGTAGGTTATGTTCTACTTTCTGGAAGATTTTCGTAACCTTTCTTTGTGCTGAGTGTCAAGATTTAAATTACAATGAACTGTGGAGAAGTTCTTTTCTGGTCAAGAAGGTTATGTGATGTTCTATATGCCTGCAGCAGCTTAATATTAATTTATTTTCCTAGATTTGGGAAATGATCATCTATAACTTCATTGAACAAGTCTTTCATATATTTTGCCTTGTTCTCCATTTTTTTCTTGCACTCTCATGATTCTGAGGTTATTTCTCTTGGATTCATCTACCAGAGGTGACAACCGGTGTCTTCTTCCTTTTTTTTTTTTACTACATGATCCAGTTTATCAATTTTAACTTCAAGATCCTATAATCTATCCTCAAAATGTTCAAATTGCCTTCTCATATTTAAATGTGAGTTATTCATATCTTGGAATTCAGCTTGAAATCATTTTAATCTTTCCACTTCTCTACCAAAAATTCCATCACTTCTTACATTGCCTTGTTTATCCCTTTATTTTTGTCATCCCTATAATTACTAACCTTTTTATTCATTAAGACTGTTGTTAATTTTGTCAAATCCTCTTTGAATTCCCTGAACATCTCTTGCATTTGTTTAAGCACATCTTGTTTGAGCTCTTTAGTCAACAGACCTACAGACCTACATGGATTTTTTAAACTTTTTTTTTCTATAGGTTGCTACTTCAAAGCTCATAGTATCAGCCTCTGGGTGGTTGGATCTGTTCAAGGTGATTTATTGCCTTGTTCCCCCATGGTACTGAAGTTATAGATCAGATAATATTAATGAACTTTGTCTCGACAACAATACAGAATCTAAGAAGGAATGATGGTACCCATCCCTCACCGTCTAAGAAAAAAAAAAACAAAAAAATAGTACTAAATAATAGTTTACTTGTTGATACTTAAGTTACTAATTAATTTACTTATTCTTAAATATCAATGATTTGCCTAGATACTTTAACAAATAAGAATATATGCATTAAGTTTAATAATTTAAACTCTGAATTCCACCCTCTTGACCATAGCTATACACTAAGTTGCTGTCTTACATGTATACAAAATAAAAGTCGCCAAACAAACATTTATATCCTGAACCTTTTTATGTATTAGCATTCTTTTTGACATTTACTGTATCTGCCTTCTTAGAACATATGCTATCTTAGCATGAAATAAAACTTCATTTAAAAAAAAATTCTGTAACTATTTGTGTAAGTCTAGGTACTCTGGAAAGCAGATGCAGAACCGAGTTTAAATGTGCAAAAATTTTATTAGGAAAAATGCTTGTGTGAAAAGAAATGGGAAGAGAGCCAGAAACTACTGAGCAAGTCACCAGATTGCTATGCAAGTCTGAAGACAGAGTAAGAAGGAAAGGGACAAGAATATCAGTGGAGTGTCATTTCTGACCATGCAGTGAGAGACTCAACACAGCTGTGACTGTGAGGATGTCTCATGGCTATGTGGGTTAGCACAGGAAATATGATCTTCCTCAGAATGGGATCGCCTTGAGATCCCCACCACACTCAGGCACTGGCTAGAAACCACCCAAGTAGTAGTCCTTTTTTTTTTTTTTTTTTTTTTTTTGAGATAGGGCTTCTCTCTATATCCCAAGCTGGTCGTGAACTCACTATGGAGCCCAGGCTGGCCTTGGACTCACAGCAATCCTACTACCTCAGCCTCCCAAGTACTGAGATTACAGAAGTGGGCCACCACACCTTGCTTATGTGGTGCTGGGGGATTGAACTCAGGTACTTAACACTTGACTTAGCACTTGCTAATCAAGCACTTTAACTGCTGAGCCATTCCTCCAGCCTCAAGAGGTATAGTCTTGATGCAAAGTCAGCAATGGACTTCGATACATGTCATCTGCAACTTGAATAATTTTATATTCCTTATAAAAGAGCAGATTTTTATTATCAGCAGGCCAAGGCTGCTCTTTCTTACCATGCAGGTTTATCTCTTCAATGAATTGCACAAATCTGCATCCAGCAGTATCTGGCGAGCAAGTTAGCTCAGAAATCTGTTGACATTATTGTGGAAAATCAACATCGAGCTGATTGTGTATATTCTTTGGTACCTCGTGATGACAGACTGCCAGACGATGAAAACAGAAAGAGAAACTTGAACAAAATTAGAGATTCTAATTATCTCGATTGGTCGCATAGCCACTGAAATGTTTTAACCTTTTTATGTTCTAATTGTTTGAGATCACAAATCTTATTTACTTTTGAAGTCAATTTGAAAAAAAATTCTGTACATTGTATTAAGAATTCTGCATGATTCACATACTCTGTAAATTATGTAATTAAATCTTTACACAAAACCTGAGTGATAGACATCAATCTAATTTTGCAGTTGAGAGGACGAGAAAAAAGTGTGTAAACAGAAAAGAGAGTGAACAGGGACCTAAAACTTATATTTTCTAAATTTAAGCTTCACTTATGTCAGGTTGAATTATTTTAGTTGTTTCTAATGAACAACCAATTATTATGTTCCTATTTTATGTGAATGGTAGGAAACAATTGTTTATGTAGTAGACAGAGTACACATTTGCCTCTAATTTAATTCTATGCCAATGACCTTGAGAATAGAATCAAGATTTCAAAATTTAAAAACAAATAGAATTACCTATATATAGCACTGTATATTTTATTATATTTTCTATTTCTTTCTTATAAAATTAGGCAAAAGTTCATAAGTTATATTACTCTTTATATCACCTAGAGAACACTTTTTTATCTTTATTTTGTCTTGATTTGGTGTATTCTTCTAATTTATGTAGGCCTTGCCTTCCTATGTCTGCTAATGTTTAAAAAGTGAAGAATGAGTTTTTATACTTAAAATCAAGTGCTTCCAATAACCTTGCAAAATAGTTCTAATGAATGCTAAAGAAAGGACAGATCAGTGCATATTAAAACGTTGCTCTATCGCACAGCTTAGACTATAAAAAAATCCATTTTTTTAATTTGATAGTGTTCATTTTGTATAGAATTACATGTAGATTTCTTACATGTTAATTTTTTGTACAGGTTAATGCCAGATAATTTTCTCCTCTCTCTAGTATTTAGGGCAACGTTGTGGTGGCATGACTAAATGTCTTTATTTAGGAAACCCATTGAGAACTTTTAAAATGGGAGTTAGTCTTAATAACCATCAGGCTTAATTTCATTACAGTAGGGATAGCAGAACTGTGCTCTATAAATAACCATGCCCTGTTTAAATTTTCTCTGACTGGTTTTCACAAAGCAGGAACTCAGTGCACTTTCTCTTACTTCCATTTCTTTACTCATACCATTGTGTTCTGATGTACAATTAGTACAATTGAGTGTTCTAATTTTCCTTGAGTAGGTTTGTTTGGTTTTAAATTTTTCAACTTTTGCATTCGCTTTGTTTGCATCTGTTCAATTTTTTATACACATCATCACACATAAATTAGAGTAAGAATCTAGATTGCCATTCCCAAACACAAATATCTACACACTGAACACCAGAACACACAGACACCTGCACCTACACTCTGGAGTTCAAGATCACTCTATTGAGTCATAAAGGACGCACATAAGTTCTGTGACAGATGTGGATATGTGGATGTGCGGATGAAAAAAAAAAACTAAACAAATCCAACTTTTCATGTGTAAAACAAGTTAATGATTTGCTGGATATTATGACCATATAATCCCAAAGTCTTACTTAAATACATTTTCTCACCCCTCTCCCCAGCTGCCCACGTGTGTTCTATATCTCCCAAATCTCTTATTTACCTTCTTCATCCACCACTTCTTTTATACCGATTCCCATCATTTCTTGCCCGAGCCAGTTAAAAAATCTATAAACCAAACTTCTCAAAAATCATTTCCCTTTTCCATAGACGGCCTCTTCAGCCTCCAGGATGATCTTTATAAAAACCAAATACTATCAAGTACTTTGAAAAATCCACGATGACTGGCAGAAAAGCCCAAGCTTCTGAGCATAGCACGAACGATCCTCTGAGATCTCTACTGTCCTGTCTTTTCTTACTACTCACTCACTGTGCAAAAATCTTTTCATTCTCCAAACATGCTACATTGTACACCCTTCTGAGTCTACTTACAGGACCCTTGTTCAGTCTGGAATACATCTTCCTATTTTATTACCCATAATATCACATACTTTAATAAAAGTCTCAAGTATTACTTGCAATCCTTTATTAAACACACTAAGTTTTCATTCTCTGTACTCAAATAGCACCTAGCTAGCCTGTCAGGATAGCATTTCCTAAACTATTTAGAATTTATCTATGTATCTTTCTATACTCACTAAGCTATAAAAAATCGGGGGTATATTTATTTAATTTCCTTCCTCTTAGCTGTTGGCATATTCTAAGTGTTATTGGTTGGGTGAATATTTTACTGACAGTTTGTGTCTACTGATAATCCACTTTCTTAAGATCTTCAATATTTATTTAGATTCTGGAATCTTACATCCCATAATCTGGAAAGGTCTAGCTCTTGCCCAAATGGAATTCCCAGTTTATTTTGCATATTATTTTCTTGTTGGAAAGAATGAACTGATAGCCTCTAGGTTATCATCCTTAAATTAAGGACAGGGATGCTCTGAGAATGCCCTCTTCTCTTCCCAGCCTTCAGTTCATGTTGTGCTCTTTGAACTGTTCAGTTAAGTCAGATTTTAAAAATTCACCCCAGAACTGGGCCCATAATCCCAGAACTCTGGAAGCCTGAGGCAAGACGGTCACACTTTTGAGCTTTGGTGTTCTTGTGCATAATACAGCAATAAAATAATTGTCCAAGGAGATCATCTTGTGAAGTCATTTTCAAAAGCACTATATTTCCTTCAATTTATGTTTAATTAGGTAACTCAGGCAAATCTTCTTCATGATTTGTAAATCTGGAAAAATATGAAGAATCTGAAAATAATCCTACTACTGAGAGATAATTAGGAATGAGTAAGATGTGAGCCATATTAGTGTTGTTCTGTGGTGAACCTTTTCTTTATTTGGCTTCCGGGAAGATTTCTGCACCTAAGTGATGTAACGTGCTAGAAAAACATAATAGAGCCATATCCAGGAAGCCACAGGGGAATACAGGAGGGAGAGAAGAGGTAAATACAGAAGCCTCAAATCTTCATATAGAACCTACACTGACAAAAGAACTATCTATTCATGATGAAGACCTCAGGGGCATGGTTTAGTAAAAAAAAAAAAAAAAAAAAAAAAAAAAAAAAAAAAAAAAAAAAAAAAAAAAAAAAAAAAAAAAAAAAAAAAAAAAAAAAAAAAAAAAAAAAAAAAAAAAAAAAAAAAAAAAAAAAAAAAGTAGAGATGTTAAACTGCAACACATGTGCGTAGATACTGAGTGTTGCAAACATCAGCAGAGAAAAATTATTGAGTCATCTCACATCACGCTTGAGAGAAACACACCAAAATGGACATACTCAAAGTAATGTATTCATGATGTACAGAACACAATTAAAATGTATCAGACATATAAATAA